>CM049796.1:17567758-17787758 GCA_027422405.1 Ptychobarbus kaznakovi
GGTTTTCCGTTCACCAATGAGATAAAACTAGTCAGCAAAGATACAGGAAGTTCTGGTTTTAGAAAACAAAAAGAGTGGATTACTGAGCGCTAACTGTTTTGTGTTGCAATGGTGTCATTATCTAATTGTTTGATTTGTGCGTCAATTAACCAAATATACTTGATTTGTGCGTCAATTAACGCTTCATGATGCTGTATTGATTTATTTCATTTTGAGCTTTTGTGGGGGATAGTAGAAAGCAGATGAAAACGAGGCTGTGAAGAGAAGTGAACTTTCAGTCTTTACAATGGCATGCACTTTATAAAAGTCCTATGATTTTAAACCGCACAACTGCTTTCTGGTCTTTTTGTCTACTGAACATTTTCAGAAAGATGGTTTTTTTAGCTGAACAAATGGTATGCTGTTAAACAACATTACTTTTTACTTTACTTTTTAGTCATTTAGCAGACGCTTTTATCCAAAGCGACTTACAAATAAGAAAAAGTAACTAAAACTATAAGTTACAAGTCTATAAATACTATATATACACACACATTTAAGAAAATTGAGAAATTAAATAAAATGACAAATGCATACAACAACATTTAAAAACTTAACATTTAAATGAAAAACAAAAAATAAATTAAAAACATTTCAAAATATTAAAACAACCAAGGTATGAGTATAAAAATGATTCTAACATGACACTAAGCCAAACACCCATATATATATATATATATATGTTATTTCATTTCCATGCAGTATGTTGAAGTAACGTTACTAAAATAAATACAATGTATTAAAACTAAAACTAAAGTAAATACCTATAAAGACATATGAAATTCATACAAATTTATGTAAAATTAAATAGATAAATCAAACGGCAGTAGTTATCAGTAATCCTAAAAAAAAGAACACTGTCAAAAACACATGCTAACAAACAACAACTACACATAGTAAGAATTGGTTATAAAAACTAAAACAGAAGTGAAACAAGCAGTAAGAAAGAGGATAAATAAAAAGCGATACTTATATCCATTACAATCCATTGATCACTTCTGTCCATCAGTCTTGTTTTCATTCCTGTCAAAAACTAAACATGGTGTTAACCTGACTAAAGTCTGTTGGCCTGATTAGCCATGCGCCCCTACAAATTAATAAAATAATGCATATTATACAGCCGCTTCATGTTCAATTTTAGCACTTTTTACAGCACTTTTAAGAAAACGTTAGCAATTGGCTTGTAAAAGCCGTGTTTTTTTTTTTTGCTTTTTGCTTTTAAATGAATCAGTTGAGTGAATAATTCAACGACTCACTCATTTTCGCCACCTACTGGTGTAATGATGTGTAATTGTTCACTACTTAAATAAATCATCAGCTTTCATTTTTTATTGTCATAAAGCATTTCCAGACTGATGCAGCAACTGTGATATATTTTGTGTGTCTTCACACTGTGCTCATTCACTACAGCTAGTCTTGGTTCGTTGCAAACTATTTGTGAACTAATGTTTAGTAAAATGTCATTGCAACTACATTTTACATTTATGCATTTAGCAGACGCTTTTATCCAAAGCGACTTACAGAGCATTCAGGCTATACAACTACAAGTTGTCAGTCTATTCTGGATGTTTTTGTTGTCTATTTTACTTCTAAAGCTCAGAGAAACTAAAAGCCCCATTGAAATATCCAAATGGGCCAGTTTTGAAATGGCCTGCTAAACTGGTTTGTTCCCAAGCAAGCATCGTACATACTTCCTACAGCTCCTATATTATAAGTTCCTATGGATTGCTCTAATTTCGCTGTACTTTAGTATAGTGACAATAAAATAATCTTGAATCTTGAATAAGTATCCTGTGTTTCTCCATTGCCTGCTTGTCTCTCACAACCAAGAAAAGAAACCGCCTCCAAATCTTTGTAAGCATCTGCTGTGAAATCGCCAAAGCCGCCCTACAAAGTCTCATCTTATTCTACGAACACGAAAGGTCCAGGAAGTGATGCGGAACAGCTCACATGTCCTCAGCTGCTTCTCTCATGCATCAAATACATGTACCACGACGCTCTACCAACAGCACAGAGAATCATTCAGACCGCAGGCTATCGCTTTACTGAATAGAGCAATCAGAAGATCGTGAGAGCAGAGCACATAACATCAGTCGACTTCTGAGATGATAATGTGACACTTCCATTCATTCAGATTACAGAAATCATGATGATCAGCTGTATGCATCATAACAGTTCCATAGCATATTTATTTCTTAGCTTACATTAAGCTATTTTATAACAGTTTATTCAATTAAAGTTCCAAAGAGACCATATATATGGTACACATTATTTATATACTATAAATTATCATCTAAATTAGTCCCTAACTATACTGAGACTAATTTAGAGTACTGTACACTTTTCAAGATTGGAAGCAGACACTTTTGAATTAAGAAAAATGCACAGTAAATAGGCTAAATAGCACAAATACAATGAAAGAAAAAAATATATATTTAGAATTAAATATATATATATATATATATATATATATATATAGTGTACACTGTGTGTAATTCATAACATTTTAATGTAATACTTTATTTTATTGTATCAGATAATTTGCCTTGGATGCTTTGCATGATGGGACATGTGGATATGTTTGTACAGATTCCTGATTACAAGTCAAGCATTCACTAGAATTGATGAAGAATTTGGGAAAGTATCCAAGACCCTGGGAATCTCCCTAAACTTCTAGAAATTAGGTTCAAATTCCGAGATAAATAAAAACAATTCCTGTCAGTCAGCCTGTTTACTTTTTAAGTATTGTTAAAATGTTGTCCAAATGTATTCAAATACTAAAAAATACATCAGAGGTATGAGAAATAAAGCCATAAGGTTGCAATTGCAGAAATGAACACGTGAACTTTGCCAAAAAGTCACATATGTAGTAGCAAGATTAGTAAACAACATCAAGGCTGCAATAGTGATGTGTTTAGAAGACATTGACAGTGACTGGTTTCCTGTTGTGCGGTCACTGCAGGCCTCTCAGCTGTAGAGCCCCATGAGGGTCAGAGGCCCCGGACACTGGCCCCATTGACCTGATCCATTAATCCATCCTCACACGTAAATGCTGATATAAGCTCTCCAAAGTCCATACACAAGAGATCACAGAGATTTTTAAGAGCAGTTAGAACAATGATTGACACACAGAGCACTAGTCACTCCTCTGACACGTTTAAGCTGACGGAGCATGGAGCGATTTAATGTGCGTTATTATTATTAAAAAATAAAAATAAATCACCATCAGCACATTTCATTTCTGCTGTATTGCATGAAAGTGGCTCAGTGCCATTAATTAATAATTAATAACCTTTTAATTAAAAAATGTATCAATTCAAAGTTGTTTGCATTGATTTAACAAAAAGCGGACAAAGCTCGTATTTAAAATAAATAAATAGTGAAATAATAAAATAAAATAGCAAAACTTCAGACATCACTCAGTTGATTACATTAAGTATTGCAACTATTTTTTACACGTTTTTTTGAAAATGTATTTTTAAATATGCAAATAAGGCATTATCTAATTGGTTATACAGTATTTTGCTTTAGTGTCCAGAACAGAAATCTGAACATTGGACAAAGCCAGCTTCACAATTCTGGTTTTATTTGAGATTTCGGCGTTTTACAGAGGGGATTGTGAATACCTCTTCATCACTCCAGAAAATATTGCAAACAGGAAACCAAACTTAAAACAACAATAATATATAAATTATTACAGTTGATAAATTATTAGTAGTAAAGTATATAAATTATTTATGTAACATTCTTGGTATTATTGGTATACTGAAATAACTAAAACTGAAACAAATTTATTTATATAACATTCTTGGTATTATTGGTATACTGAAATAACTACACACACTGAAACAAAATGTTATTTACACACACATACACACACACACACACACACACACACACACACACACACACACACACACACACACACACACACACACACACACACACACACACACACACACACACACACACACACACACACACACACACACACACACACACACACACACACACACACACACACACACACACACACACACACACACACACACACACACACACACACACACACACACACACACACACACACACACACACTAATAGCTAATAAAAATTAATGTATATTATATATATATGTATGAATATATACAGACATGGTAAGAATTTAGAATGGGGGGAAATATCATTATGAAATAAATGTATTTCTCAAATACACGTTGGACACAATTATTGGCACCCCTAGAAATTCTTATGAGTAAAATATCTCTGAAGTATATTCCCATTCATATTCATAATTTTGAGCACTCCAGTGTAGTTATGAACATGAAATTATCCAGCCAAGGCTTCCTATTTCACAGAAATGTAAATAGGAAGGAAACAAAGCCCAAATTCCCGTAATCATTCATCACAATGAGAAAAAAACTAAAAATATATTTCTGATATGCAGCAAAAGATAATTGAGCTTCACAAATTAGTGAAGTGGCTTTAAGAAAAGAGGTAGAGCAGTGAAAATTCCCATTTCCACCATCAGGGAAATAATTAAGAATTTCCAATAAACAGAAAATGTTATGAAACTGCCTGGAAGAGGACGTGTTTCTATTATCGTCATAATGCTCGGTGAGGAGGAGAGTTTGAGTGGCTAAAGACTCTCCAAGGACCACAGCTGGAGAATTGCAGAAAATAGTTTAATTTCAGGGTCAGAAAACTTTCTCCTAGCTCATCCAAAATCAAACTCCAGCATATTCAGTTATCAGACACGACTGGAACGTCAAATGGGACTGGCTTCTATGGCCAGATGAAACTAAAAAATGAGTTTTTAGCAGCAAACACTCAAGATGGGTTTGGTGAACACAGGGATAAAAAGTACCCCATGTGTACAATGAAATATACTGCTGTATTTGTGATATTGTGGGCCTGGATATCTAGTTTAGACACATGGCATCATGGATTCTATCAAACACCAAAAGATAAAAAATCAATAAGTGACTGACTCTGTTAGAAATCTTATAATGGGCTATGTTTGGATCTTCCAACCGTACAATAGTCCAAACACAAACACAAAAATGGGTCACCGAGCACAAAACCAAGCTTCTGCTATGGCCATTCCAGTGTGTATTAGAGACAAACATTTATTTAATAATGATATTTCCTCCCATTTTTAATTCTTATTATCCAATGAAAGGTTAGATTTTTGTGAATTTTTTAAATAAAATATAAAAAAGATTAACAATGCAGATTAATTTTCACAGCCTTCTTTGATCATATTTACCAAGGGTGCCAACAATTCTGAACACGTCTACTCTGTATACACTAAATCTGGACTTTTTTTGTATATACTGTCCTGCCATAAAATTAAATTATATAAATACTGTAAGTTAACTTCATTTGGCGCAACCGGCAGACTCCACCCACCTCGACCGCAGCCCCACCCATGAACGCGTCATCACTTCTGCTATGCGCTGATTCCCGCAGACCCGCGCACCCGCCTGCTTCAGCGCAGTCATCTGAGAGATTGTGTGTGTGTGTGAGAGAGAGAGCTCCAGCATTAGGGCCGAACACTGAGGTGTCAGCGCATCCGGACACAGGACAGCCATGGCCCTGCTCGATCTAGCCCTGCAAGGCTTCTCCATCTTCGGCTTTCTCTTGTTCATCGTGCTCTGGATCATGCACCTCGTGTCCATCATCTACGTGTAAGTGAATGCGGCATCACCGATTTGAGAGAGACCATCAAACGCTTCCTTTATTTTTAGCGACGCCGATCGCGGCTTGCAGCGTAGACAGATTCGTTGATTGTAACGGGGGCGTTGTAGTGTGTCGCGGCGTGTCGCGTCGCTGCGTTCAGTGCAGATGGGTGTCTGGCTAACAGGGGTTTCTTCTTGAGCTCGTCGCGGTTTAACTGCTACCGCGTGAAATCATATTTATGTCTATCAAAATGTTCATTTTGCTAGCACAGCTGGCGCGGGATACATTCATATTAATAATATGTCAATCATACACACATTAGCCCCGGGTAGTCTACTAATCTAGTTTCGTATCGCTAGCGATGATAGTTAGCATAGCTAACGTTCCTGCGCACTGTTCGTGTTATTTTATTCGTTACTTTACGAAGTCTAATTGGTTTTTAAATCACTCGGGGGGTTCATTTCTCAGGGGGCTTTTATTAATTGTCTGTGGTGGTAGTCAAAGCTTCTCCAGCAACCGGCTTTCAGGGTTTAAATGAAATATGTTTATATATTATAATGGTTTTGTTTGGGAAAGTCGTGTTTGCAAAGCTTGTCGTTCACCAACACGTTTGTTTACATTGACAGAACCTACAGTTTTCAACTAAGTTAACTAGTTTTGTTCATTATTTATAATGTATAGTTTATTACCTTATTCATTTATTAATTTATTACCTGGTATCATATCTTTAATTTATTACCTATCTATTCTGTCAGGTTGGCATACATATTTTAGCATATTTCAGTAATCAGGGTTATATATATATATATATATATATATATATATATATATGTGTGTGTGTGTGTGTATATGTGATGAATTCAGTCAAGTGTGTATTATCTCCTGACTGGTAGTGTATATCGTATGTTACGCAGTCTATAATGAACTGAACTTTGTTAACCAGGGAACTGTGGGTCGGGAGTTTCCTCCACCTGCAACAATGTCATGTGAGCTGTCTTGGTTTCTATCACGCTCTGATTCTACTACAGACAGCATTCTTAAACCAGACGTCTGATCTGAGCCAGGCTGATCCTAGAGGCTCACTTCTTGTTCGTGTCCGTCTTCCAGGATTGTTTTTGAGCATTTGCAAACTCCCAAATGATGTGTTCGTATTCACCTGCTAATGCAAAAACGGCCAGGGTCACTGCGGGTCATACGACTCATTCAAACGAGTCTCGAGACGTCATCTTCCATTGTATACGCTTCATCATGTGTTACGAAATACTTGACATAATGTAATATTTTTATTTCCTCTACGCTCATGAGCTTTTGTGTTGCCGACCGTTCATTTTTCCCTTTGAACAAGCTTAAGATCTTTTTTTTAAACAAGTCAGTTCTTAGAAGCTCAACCATCCTAACAAGTTTTGAAGTGATCATGCACTCATAAATGAGCATGTGGTAATGAAGATCCATTGTAGAAATTTGACTGAAAATCCACTTTTTATATATTCTACTCTGAAAGATGACATGATGAGTTTTTTATTATTGGTGTCAGGTATTTCTTATGCTTCATTATGGCCTGGCTTTGACCACACAAAGGCACACGGCTGGTCATGCTACTGGTGCTGTCCTCCACCGTGAGTCATTTGTGAGGTCACTCACATCAATCTGTTGTGAAACAAGAATGAAAGCACTGAATTTCATGATCAGGTTGTACCCTGTGGTCAACTGCTTTCTTTGTAACACATAGTAGTTCCCTTGTTGAGTAGCGTTATTTTTCCCCTTGGGCCCTGATGATATCTTTTTGTGAGTGGACGATGATCTGTTATTAGTATTTTCCTTCATATGTTTAGAGTCAATGGTATTTTAAAGGAGACCTATTATGCCCCTGTTTACAATATGTAAAATAAATCTCCGGTGTCCCCAGAATGTGTCTGGGAAGTATCAGCTCGACATACCCCACAGATCATTATATCATTTTTAAAATGCCTATTTTGAGTGGAAGCAGAAACACATTTTCATGCATGTCTGTCTGCTGCTCCTCTTCATCTTCATCTCCTCATCTTTTCCTGAGTAGGACTGTGCCTTTACAGCTTGTACCTAATAGTGTTGTCAAAAGCACCGACCACGATACCAGTCGGTACTGTAATTTTAAAAACGTCCATTTCCCGCTAACATTTCAGCGCTGATTAGGGCTGTGCCAATAATCGAATGCGAGGATCATTCGAAAACTATTCAGAAAACTGACAAGCTATGAAATATCGCGTTCAGTATCAGCGATGTATCGCCTGCGATTATGAATGGGATATTGCGTAGCTTGTCAGTGATCTACGGCTCTGTGCAGTAAATGCCACTCCACCTGAAACCTCGACACAGGGATGCGTCTTCTTCATCGATCTATGCTCTGATTTGAATGCAAACAGCGCACCCTTGTGGCCCGGCTGATATAGAAGAGTGTACGCATTTTCTTCTAGGGGATACTCTCCAAAATGGCGCTATGCTGACACAGAGGAGATGTTACGGTGCCTATTTGTTGAATAAAGTCGTTATTTTTGTTTTATTTCCATACAAAAAGTTATTCTCGTCGCTTCATAACATTACGATTGAATCACTGATGGCAGATGGAGTATCATGGTGATGCTTTTCATACTTTTCCTTGACAGTGTAATTTACTTGGCAGTCAATGGGACAGTCACAAGCCTCCTGGTTTTCATCCAATATCTTAAATTGGGTTCTGAAGGCGAACAAAGCTTTTACAGGTTTGGAACAACATTGTGTAAGTGAAAAACGACAACATTTTCATCTTGGGGTGGAGTATCCCTTTAATTAAATGGAGTCCTTTATATAAAGTTTTTTTGTATTGTTTATCTGGTTGGGATAATTCTTCAACGGCAGCGTCGGAGAGACGTTAAGATGAAGATATACAGGTTCGGTGATGTAACAGAGTTTTCTTAGAGTACCGAGTACACCTAGTTTCAGTAGTCAGGTGTGAAGCCCGTCCTGTGGGAACCTCGCCCATGTCCTTCCTCGTCAGCTGTGTTTCCTGTTTTTTCAGCTCTTATGTTACTCCTGTGGTATGTGATGTTTGACCCAGTGTGATAGGATCTGTTTGGTAACATTTTATGTAATCCTTGACTCTTTGCATAAAGTTGGGAAGTTGCGCATGTCTAAATGGCTTAATTTGGTATTGCCACAAAGGGAAAGTACTGTTAGTTCAGAGTGTTTTACCAAAGTTTTTAAACCTGATTTTCACTTATTAGTTCACAACAGCCAGATACGAGTCTTTTTTGAAGTAGAGGTACGACCACATTAGAGAATGTTTGGATGAACTTTTGCAGGCAAATGTCTGTTGTCAGTAGTGATGTATGAAGCACAGACAAATCTTTTATCAAATTGGCATGGGGAAATCTTTCACCCAAATGCAAATTACCACATTATTGTGGACTCCAATCAAAATAACTGGATTTTGTCCACAAAAAATTATCAAAACACAGGAAATGTGCCTGCACCGAATTGGTTTTGTCATTGTATCGTTCACTATAAAATTAGGTAAAAATGTCTTGAAAACAAGATTTTTTTTTCCCTGCTTGTAGTTTAGATTAGTTATTGCCAGTATTGCGGCATTTTCACTAACACATGGCCACAAAAAAACATATGTAACATATATAAATGTTTTTTTATTTTCTGTATACAAAAAATATATAAATTAATTTTTTTATATATTAAACGCATTTTTTTTCTTCACAAAATCTGTCAAGACTTGTATAGCTATAATGTCATGAAATACATATAAATGTTGTGGCATAAAGACATTTCATAGTTTCATACAGTGACGTAAGATCATCAGGTGATCTTTACTGAGAGCCCTGCCTCTCCTCAAGCAGCACGAGTTGAAAAGTGTCCTTCATATCTGTAGAACAAACAATGTAGGTCCATCTACTTATTTGCCTAATGCTTAGATTTGTTCAAATGTGAGTGAGCAATAGTAATGGTTATGACTTTGCAAACACTAATATTAAACCAAACTGAAGTATAACTGATGCATACCGAGGACTAGCATATGACATTTATTACGTGCCTCCCACAACAAAGCATTATTTCCTAAAGTTGTGTTTCCGCCTTGGGGGCGTTCGTGTACCATGAGTAATCAAAGGGAAATTAATTTCCAATGGTTCATTAAAATTTTGTGATTGCTATTTGAGGAATTTGGTTTTTAGTGGAAGTTGAGCACTGGGCAATGGCATTGCTTCCCATTGGGCTAATGGTGTGAGGCGGCGAGATGAGGCTGTGTTGCCCCCCCATATGTAATAGAGCGTGAGAGAGCCGGACACATGAACTGATGAAGAGCTGCTCGCAGAGCTTTCAGAAATTCCCGCACTGACTCGTATGCAGAGCTGAGTAAACATTACACATGTGAATGAGAGGAGAGGGTGGGTGTGATCAGGTAATGAACATTTAGTGTTGTGTATTTGATCGATAGTGTTTAAGGGTTTGGTAACCGGTATGCAGAACAAATTTATAATCATTGTGTATTTTTTTTGTCATGTATCTTTAAAATATAACGATAAAAACATTAATATAATAGAATGTAAAAAAACATTATGATAATAATAGAAAAGAACAGCACCAATAATTCATTATAAATAATAATATTGCCCTTATATTTATGTAAAATTGTTGTGAATTTTTATCTTTATCTATAACACTTAAACAATTTTACTACTATTTACGTTTGCATATGATTGTTACAGGTTGTTGGCAGTCGCATGGTAAATATAAAGAATTGGTGGTAAATTTAACATTCTCTTATTCAACATGTTAAAATTAATAATGACTGTATGAATATATCCACACAAAACATATGACTGTCAATACATTTTAAATAAAGAATAGAAGGTTTTTCAGGGCAAAATACCATAAATAGTTATGTAATAATCATACAATAATTATTCATTACCGTTTATTTACAAACAAACAAACAATTGTTTAAAAATAATGTTTTAGCCATGCATTCTGCAGTCTAGTAGCAAATGTTCAAGTATTTTGATGCACCAAAACAGAAAATGGATCTGAAACTTCCACATTTGCATATGATCATAAATTCACACAGCTCCTGTACTTCTCTTTGTTGAAAATAAAATAATTGTTATCTGTCTGGGATAAAGTTAAGAACGCTATACATTTCTCACTTGAGAAAAATGATTGCTAGTTAGGTTCAATAATGTATGCAAACGATTCATCAAGTAAGTTACTTTACCAAAACGCGGATGCCATTTATTCCTACAAACATGAACCGATAACCGATAACATTTTGATTAGCTTTAACACATATCGGCTTAACCGATTATCGGTCTCTTTAGTTTGCGTGTATAATACAACTTAATGCTTGTAGTTTAAAATGTTTTGAGACAACTGTGGTGTACACTGCTTTTATTCAGTTAGTCAGGCACAGTCATCTATTGATATTTTCAAATATCTGCTGTTTAATCGGCCTGGCCGATGTATGTATAGCTTTATTATGCACTAATAGAAATGACAATTTATAGCAGTTTAACTCTCAATTTTTTCTTCTGGCAAGCTGCTGGCAAGTGTGTCAGGAAAGACTCCAGACCCTTCAGACAGGAACAGATAGGAAGTGCACAAGCGGAGTTCCTGAGAAGAGGAAGGGCTGATCAAATTGCTCCAATTTTAAAATGCGTCTATAAACACTGACACGGTCAACTCCGTTGAGCATTGTGCCATCAAAACAAGACATGAATGCAAACAGTTTTCAGAAATAGTTTGAATATAAGAGGGTTTTTTAAAGAGTTTTGTGACATCCAGGAATGTTCTTTGATTTACGTCCTAAAACTGAGCCACAGAGCTTCTCGTAACTAAATATCTGAGTTCAGTGGACTGATAGGAACAATAAATATAATAAAAGACGGCCACCTGACCCTATAGACTTTGAGCACCGTGAGACTTCCTCCTTTAATCAAAGTATGACAAGTGTGTGAAACTGAAGAAAATCTTTAATACTAAAACTGTAGTTAACTTGGGAAACTAAACCAGTTGGATCACCTGCCTTGTTACGGTACATAGGTGACCTATCAGCTGCCAGTCAAACTGCAAACAAACAGTTGATCACTGTTTGAAATAATACACCGTCCCACTGCATGCTTATGTGCTCCAGCCTTCATTTGGTTACTGCAGGTTGCTTGCAAATAGAGTAAGCAGGATTTGACTCAATGTGTGGAACATAGACCTGGTTCCTGTAGTCCTGTAATTCACTTGAATGTTTTTGAACTGCATCAGTGTTTCTCTCTGTAAATGATTTCAAAGATTAATTCTGATCAGGATTTTTTCCCCCCAAAGTATTTCCAACTGCCAAAATAGGCCATATGTGAGCTTTACCAGGATCTCAAAAAAACGTAATGTTACCGCCAACTTTGAAATACATGACATTTTAAAAACATTCCTTCTCTCTCTTTTCAGCCGTCTGCATCTCAACAAGAAGACCTCAGAAAAGGTGCCGTACAGCAAACTGGCTGGTGTATCGCTGCTGAAGCCACTCAAGGGTGTGGACCCCAATCTCATAAACAATCTGGAGACATTTTTTGAGCTGGACTATCCCAAGGTACCATCCTCTGAACACTTTGACCTTGCTGTTGCTCGAGCTGCTGTTTCAAGTTCATGACAGTCAGCTTAAAGGAAAGTTATTATTATATGCATTTGCTATTATGTGTTCGAAAAACCCTTGAGTACAAAACTTCAGGGCGTAACTCATCCAGACCTGTAAATGAAGCCTAAAATTGTGCTGCTTGAGGAGAGGTGTGGTATTATCTTCCATGCAATCAAACGAGTAGACAAATGAAAGTGTAGATTTCAAATTGAATAGCCTTTTTAATTTTTTTAGACAATTTTAGGTTAAATATTGCCATTAAGTCTCATACTTCAGTTGGCTTTTAAGAGATTGCCAAAACGTGACTTTAGTGACCACACTTTTGATTTAGCTGGATGATACTGTACGTTATTGCTCACTTATACCGTTTCTGTTTTTTTTAGCATTTACCAATTCACATTTGTTCTTGCACACATCCTGTCAAAACCATTGACGTGTTCTGTTATCAGGTTTGTGTGGCATTTTGACTGTCGCATTGGCTTTCTTAAAAGAGAAAGCCTGAAGACTAAACATACTGTTGAATTGGATCAAATTTCTTCCATAAATTGGACTTAAATGCACTGCTCTACTTTTAAAGTTGCAAATATTTCATCAATGTGTGAAATACTGAGCTCCAATTCTCAACTTTTGCAACCGTGTGTGTGCATACATGTTAGGTGGTAAATGTGTGCCTTCCTGTGTCGCATCTATGTGGTCGAGGGAGATGTGTTTTTAAATTCTCATTGCGTTCATGGTGCGGCTTTGTTTATGTTCTCCGCAGCTCTTTTTTGCTTGTGGCTAGAGGCAGACAGCGTTGCTGGGATGTTTTAAAACACAGAGGCTGAATTATAGCAGGCCACCAACATAGATGATGATACAAAGATGAAACAGAAATTCCCAGAAGTACCGCTGCTTTGCTTTTATGTAAATAAAGTTTATGTGCTCGGTTTACAGGATATTCCGATGGGACATTCTTAAGGCACTGACTGGAGAGTCTTATCGGCTATTTGGATAGATGTTCAAATTTTCCTGCCAAATGTATGTATCCCAAGCCATCCCAAATATTGGGGCCTGAGCATTTTGAAAGGTAAAACTGTACTTTGATGAGGTACATACAAAACATGTCCAGGTCACGTTTTACCCCATAGTTATGTAAAAAAAAATAGACCTTTTTGGATAAAGAAACTAAAGCCGGATTTTAAAATGTTGCTATTATTGCAGGATCATTTCCCAACAAGTTTTCATCTCTGTAATGACATTTTCATCATATGAAAAATGTTCAGTGTTCAAAAGTTTAGGGTCAGTTAGGGCTGGGCGATATATCGAACCATCAGATCATGTGCATCTCGTCAGTAAAGCCGGTTCCGTGATTAGCGGTACATCTCCATCACCTGCTTTCAAATGGAGCGGCATTTAATACACCAAGCCGTAGATCACTGACAAGCTACGCAATATCACTTTCAATATCACAGATGAATCGAGAATTTACTGACGAGATGCGCATAACAATCGCGTTCGATATATCGCCCAGCCCTAACCTGGATATGTTCTTCATGAGTTTCGCCTATCAGGATTTGCTAAAGGTGGCAACTGTGTTCACCAGTAATGAAGAGGTGACCGTAGACGTGATGGAAACACACAGGGTGCGTCCCCTGATAATACATACTTATCTTTGTTGCTGAGCACTGCCACCGTCTAATTACAGTGTTTCTATTTTGCATCGTGAGTGACTTGAGCACAAAGCGTTTGATCAAATCACTGATGCTTTTCTAATGAGGAGCTTTTCCAGGTGTGGCTGTTCTGCGAAATAACCCATTTACCATTGGATGATAGTGCTCCGCTGTAAGCCGTCTGTCAGAGCTCCTAAATTAAACATGAAATTGATCTGGCGTATGATATGCTATTCCATGACCTACCCTGAACAAAGTCCAGTCCCCTCAGTCTCTTGTGATTATATTGTAGTTGATTGCTAGTAATAATATTAGACTTGCACTGCATTTGTTTGTATGAACCTGAATCTAATCTAAAGGCATTTAAATATGTTTAACTTGTTCAGTGGCCTTGGCTCTGGGAATGTTTTCTCATTCATTTTGTCAATGCATTAAAAAATAGTAATAAAGAAAAACACATTCTTAACCAACTCTTAAATGAATCAAATCTTTACTGAGTATTTAAAAAGTACGCTGCAAATGATAAAACTTAATCAGCTTGGTTTTCTGGGTCAGTTTTTATGCATTTTCATATTGGAGCTTTATTACAGTAAAACTGCCAGACAATGTATTTTTGTGTATTTTTTTTTAACTAAAGCAGTGCAAATTTATAAACCGAACTATAAATACTACCATAAACCCTTGCACTTGTATTTTATGCGTCAGTTTTGGGGACTTTTTAACATTTTTATATCCAAATTTCTATCCCATTTAACATGTAGTTTATGTAACTAGCTAAACACTCTCTAGCTTACCTCAAGGGTCACATGACCCTTCTCATTCTGCTCTCTCATTTCCATTTTACATGTGACTTCTCTGATTAGTGGATTACACTTTGGGATTATGGGTAACGTAGTACTTTACTGAAAAGTTAGCTATTGAACTATTTAAAAAAAGTAAAAACTTTTTTTTTGCAGTCTGCCTTCACAATAAGACATAAATATAAATCCAGCCATTACGTTTTCAGTCAATCAACTTGTGCGTTATGTTTTAGATGATTAAATTCAGAAACCTAAGTGATGACTCTGTAGAATAATCTGTAGTCTTTCGTGGTGAGTCACCAGCGAATGAAGGTTGAGGTTTCTGTAGTTCATTGCACAGATCAAAGTTTAATGCAGACTAGTGGTGATGGAGGTGGATAAACCTCCGCTGCTCTTCCTGTGTTATTCGAGACGTGACGTGTGAATGCAGATGGGACATTCTGCTCTATTTTCCGTCACACAGCTGTTTGAGCAGCACAGATGTTGATTCCTCCTCCAGCTGCTGCTGCTTGTAGGGTTGGAGAAGTGGTTCCCCTCTTTAGGAGCGTTCTTTGTGAATTTTCAAGTGAACGACAGGAAGGAAAGGGTTATTTTCTAAAGCCTCTGCTGTGAAGGAATCGGTTCTAATCATCTAGATCTAGAAAATCTTCCTTTTAAATCATGTCATCTTAACCAGTTTCCAAACGTAGCAATTTCTTTGTCTGCACTGCACGTGAAACATACTGACGCCACACAATCACAACCAATCAGATGTTTGCATTCAACTTTTAGTTCTAGTCTGATCTGATTGGACAACTAATGTTCCAGTAAATTATTCCTTATCAGTGTTCCTGGAGTTCCAAACATTCTGTATGTTTCTCAGTGACACGCAATGATTGATTTAGCTTTGATTGACACTAGGAACTTTTTCTCTTATTTTAGCCAAAGTAGAATTGGTAGCATTATATTTTGGTATACCATATCGATTATCAGATGATATTTATTGATATTGCACAATGTTGGATGTTTGTGCATGCTCATTTCCCCTATTTTTCCATTTAGTTGATGACAGAAGGAAATCTAATGCAACCTTAAAGTGAATCTTTATAAAAACTAATGTTCTTCATATCCATATTTCACACTGTACATTGTAATGCGATGCCCAAATTAATTTTGTACTCCTTTTAAACAATTGATTTTTCATTTTGACTGTTTTAATTCTAATTTATTAATACAAAAAATAGTAAACATTAATTTATAAAATTTTAGTGTAGCTGTACCTTGGAAACAAATATCAGTATCAAGGTTTACAATTAAAATTCATCTTGTAGGATGTTGGCCTTATAATATTGAAGTAGATTTCAGGATATCTATTTGTTTGTAAAGTGAAATATCTCTTCTCGACTACACAAGTCAATTGTGCATCAACATTATTGCATGAGTTTTCTATGCAGACATTTTTCCCAGTTCTTTAATTCAAGGCCTAATTAGATCAGAACAAGAGTAAATGCATCTTTAATTTCTCTTCAGAGACATTAAATAGCTTCCATCTTTTAAGTAGATGGCATAAAGCTTTTGCCATACGCAAGAGGAAGTCTAATTTTCAGTCAGTTCTAGCTTTATTAAAAATGCTTCATGTCCAATTGAATCGTTCCAAGGCTCTCAAATTCAAGTGCATGGGGAATAAAACAAATAATAATGAATTGATTTCAAGTTTCAACAGATATGCCAACCGCAAGAATCTCTTCTTTCACAGCATGTTTATTCCTGACGTAATTCCTGGGTATTGCAGGCTTTCCATTGAACTACAATTTGCATATTTATTTTTGACTTCTGTGGATGATGGATTTGTCAAGACACCTACTTTGAGATTTAGTCCACGAGATTGCATCTGTATATGAACACAATAAGTTTTATGGTTCTTTTACTGAATGTCAAGCACCACCATCACTCAGTCTTGCCTCTACAGGCTCATAGCCAAAGGTGTGACTTTTTCACTAAAGCAACCTAATTTAACTTTGGGATTAAAACCCCATCATCTGCCAAAACAGAATTCTAATGATTCTTTTTTGTTCAGTTTATCAGTCTATTTAATTTACATTTTTGGTGCAGTTTGCCATGTAAGGTACACAGAGAACGATGATTTAGTGCTTGAGATTTTCTTGGTTAGGTTTTATTGCAATATTATGTTTATTAGCAACACCAATTTCATCAGTTTGACTCCCAGGGATCCTTGCATTAATAAATTGAATAATCATTCTTTACAGTGTCGTGAACAGAGGTACACAAAGTTGTAAATAAAGATTATTGGAGTATGTTTATGAAGAAATGACTTTCAGTCTATCTACTTCAAAAAGTCATGTTAAGTTTAATGTTACTTGCCATTTGTATTTATTTGTTAAATTTACTATCAATTTCTGAGTGAATTTTTTCAACCCCATTTTTTTCTCAGTATTATTGCAAATGGATAAAAATGTAAATGTCAACAAATAAAATGAAACTGATTGCTGTTCCACAATTATTTGTTACTAGTTTTTATTCTCATGTGTAATTTAAGCATTTTCTTGTACCTTAGGTCCACTTAGAATCAGAATAATACTGTAGATTTATACCTCAACCATTGACATATATATACAGTTCACTCTTTTGTTCGTTAAATATTTTGGCTGGTTATGACTGTTTATGCTTTCAGCTGAGTTCAGATGAACAATATGCACAATATGTTCAAGTTTTTGCCCAAGTTGTAAAGGTTGTATTGCAGTGACCGATCCAAATCAACCTCCAAGTGAATCTGTAGTTTACAGAGAAAAATTATATTTTGAATATTATAAATGTGCCGATCAACCCAGGCTCCCAGAAATGTTAAATAACGCACAAAACACAGTGGAATGTGATCTGGATCCGGATGTCATGATGGCCAGATGAGCAGCTGTTAAGAGCTGTTCAGATTTATCACATTTAAAATCTGTCTTCTGAGTTTACTTACCACTTGTTCTTAAATAAACAATCTAATGTGTATGAATGACATTCAGGACGCGAACGAAATTCAGGAACACTTTTCCCAACAATACGGTTCACTGAAGGAAGAGCATCAGATTTCATTTTTACTGTCACAGTTGATTTGAGCGGTGGTTTCATTTTGCATCACAGTACTCAGAATTACTGTGTGTCATGGTGGTTTGTAGGGGTGGGCGATATGACCAAAATCTTATATCACGATATGACACATTTTATATCACGATAACAATATATATCACAAAATAGTATTTTTTTTCTTTTAAAAAGTTTTTATCTTTAATACCATATAATGCTTTCATAATCCTTGTCACCAATGTCAATATCAAACTAATACAAGCTAAAGTGTATGAAACAGTCAGTGATGAAATAAGAATAAGAAACTAATTGCAAGCAATAGGACAAAAAAACAATAATAAATAAACGTTACATTGTGTACATTAATTAGTCTTCACTGTGTTAATTATATATTTCTATCTATTTATCTCTGATAGATATAATTAACACTTTTATTGTGTATAGATTCTATACATATTATAAATATATCAATATTATTGTTATTTTTTATTTATCTGATTAAAGTTACAAAAGTGATTTAGTCGAGCAGTGAGAGATTTTCTAGCAGTGTGCGATTAACATGAATGAATATTGGACAGCTTCCCCTTTAAAATCCAATCCGGATCTAATACACTGTTACATTGCGTTTTCTCTTTCTGCCGTTTACTCGCTCTTAAGACCTAAATCGCTGTGTTTATGAGGATACTTACAAAGACGGGGATTCTGACGCATATAAGTGTGTTTATGTAATCGTTCAAAGCCAATAAAGCGGCAAAAAGTGCGCTCCTCTCACACAGAAAGAGACGGCGCACACATATAGCTCTGTTGTTTGATTTTCAATGGCTTAAAATCGGTTGTTTTAAAACTGCAGTGCTTAAAAACGCGTGACCATGCTACAGATGTGGTCCCTCGTTTAGGTACGAGCTCCTGGTTTTGTCCTGGCTGGTCGTTCTGTCTCCCCTTCACACCCCGTGGTGGCGTGTAAAGATCGCAGTCACTCAATGAAAATGACGAAAAGGTATTACCGTAAACAATGTATTTTGCGACACCACGAAATAAACGATAGAACATAATATGAAACGATAGACTTTTTATTTTGTCCATCCGATATATATCGTCATATTGCACAGCCCTCGTGGTTTGTTTGTTTGGTCTCGGAGTTCTGTTGAAAGACACACCTAACCTACAGCACATTGTTGTCTGGTATGTCACTCCCCATTTGGCATCAGCTGAGCTTCAGCTTCCCTTGAGAGCCGGAAATCATAGTGTTTCTTTGGCAGTTAGGGTTTCTGGAATAGATGCCCGGACCTCTAAATCCGTAATGCTGGGAGGGACATCAGCTCTGGGGTTTGAAAGTGACAAACACTGATTATAACTGACAGCGGAGGTCAGGAAAACGGCTGTAGGCGACCCGTGCCTTTTCTGGTGTTATTACTCCATTTACTTTAGAAATATAGGTTTTCCGGCTTTTATTACCACTTTTGTGTTTGGTTATAAGAGCTAACCAATAGTATGAGAGTTATGTAATCTGATGACCAAACTTTTGTCATGGCAATGTTGTGGCAACCGAAAATGTGAAATTCGTTGCCGAAATGTAACTTTATGACGTAATTGTGACATTGTTCAATGTTTTGGATTGATAGTTATGTGTTGTTTTATATTTGTTAAATGTTTATATCTATGGGTGGGCTATTTTATCCTCATTCTCATTTGCCCAAGCTAATTTAACGGCCATTTCAACAGAAGTGAATGAACAGATTAATTAATTTTAATTAATTTAGAAAAGTACCAAGATACACAAAGTAACACAGAGCATTAATATAAACATTAATTAAATAATCATATAAAAAGAAGTCAGCATGAACACAGTATGACCGAACTTTGGCGTGACAACTTTTAATTAATTTAGAAAAGTACCAAGATACACAAAGTAACACAGAGCATTAATATAAACATTAATTAAATAATCATATAAAAAGATCAGCAAACACAGTATGACCGAACTTTGGCGTGACAACTGCGACATAGCAAATATTATCATTACAATTTAATTTGAGGTCCAATTTTTTGCTATTAACAAACTGTTAACTCTGACTTTTGCCTTAATAATCTCCTAATTTGCTGCTTATTAATAGTTAGTTGGGTAGGATTAGGGGTGTAGAATATGATCAAGCAGAACATGTGCTTTATAAGTACTACAGCCAATATGTTAGTAAGAGGCATGCTAATAAGAAACGATAAGATATTAGTGAAAATTAGCAGAGACTTCTACTCTTTTATTGTCTATTTCAAATATCAGTCAATTTTAATCTCTGTTAATAAACTTGATTCCACAGCAAAAATGAATTTGCTAACAGGTCTGTGACTGTGGCGGATTTTTAACAACTGCGGCGGTTAGTGGTGTTTTAGTTGAAGTTGGGTTGGGGGTGTATTTGCGGAGTGTATTTGCAATGTACAAAATATGCTTTGAACATTATTCAGACTTAAAAATGCATTAAAATAGAAACAATACAACGCTCTGGCTAAGTGAAGAACGAAAAAGAACTTGGAGTTTATCGGGGCCTTTACACACGGCAGCATTTTTATTTGTTTTGTACAACTTTCCCACACTACTGGTTCTGCTTCATTTCTTCGTTCTTCTAAGATTGGATTTTATTCTAGAGGTCTGAATCAGTCTTGCTCTACAGCGCCACACTGGTCACACTGTGTTATTGCAGCCAATTTGTCACAAGATCAAACAACGGTTCACCAACGAAAATATTTGTCGAGATTTTTTTTTTTATTGTCGAAGTTGTCAGTAATGTCGACTAATCGTTTCCGTCATACTAACAAGTAGGGCTGCACAATATTTTGCATGCGATAGTCATTCGCGCATCTCGCAGATGAAAGCGACGTGTTGTGTAGCTTGTCAGTGAACTACGGCTCTGTGTATTAAATGCCGCTCTATTTGAAAACAGCTGAAGGAGATTTACGGCTAATCACAGAACCGTCTTTACTGACGAGATGCGCATGACTATCGCATGCAATATATCGTGCAGCCCTACTAACAAGTGCAAACTATAATGAATTTGAATGTGATGAGAGAGACTGAAACCCAGAAATATTTCTATAAAATATCTTCTGTGCACAATGTAACATCATTTAAAAAAAAATAATTCTTATAAATTAATAGAAATAAAATGTACATTTTAAGGGTGAATGACAAATTAGTCCAAGAATAAATAAATAAATGCATGTACCATTTTTCTAACTAAACAATTTTAATATAACTACTTGAACATTTACTTGAAGGTTATACCGTCATTTTTATTTAAATCTCGAATGCATGTTACAATAAAAAAAAAAATTATCCAAAATATATTTGAAGGTATTTGTATTATTTATAATAAATAACATACTAAGAAAGTAATACAAAATAATAATAATAAAAATTGACGAAACAAATTAAGGTTGTTTGAATTGCATTTGTTTTAATGGGATCTACAGTATTTAATTAATTAACATCCCTAAACACGAGCACTTCTCTTTTGCTGTTTTCGACACAAATGTAACGAGATTTAAGATGAATGTTGCACACTTGGATTTCCCCTTGCTTTCCATTTCACAGCTCTCTGACGCCAGTATTCATCTGTCATATTATTTCACAACCTCATGTTTAGTCTCTGACGCTCCCTCATTTGGGACGGGCTGATCTTGGAACAGTTGATCAAAGGCGCTCCTGATGTCTTGTGCTGGATGTAAATTGGAGAGGCTGCTCCCGGACGGGTCTATAAATGATTGAATGAGAGACTCCCGGTCTTTCAGCGCAGCACTAGTACCCCGCTCGGGGTTACTGTCGCATACCCGCATCTCTGAGAGCACAGAAAAGGCCCTTTGTCTTTGGGCTCCCGTGTCCCGCGCCATAGCCATGGCAACATGGTGGCTGTGGAGTATTATGAGGTGGCTGGAGGGGGACGGGCGTCTCTTGTCAGAGCGCAGGCCTGTTCTTTCTCACTTTAGCCCTGGGGCGAGTCCAAGCCTCAAACTGCCTTCCCTGAAAGCTTTTGTTATGTGGCCTGCTACGCTTTCTTTGCCGCTCAATTCAGTCGAGTGCTGGAAGTTCAGTGCTGTCAGATCAGATCAATAGAAAACCCAGAGCAGCTTTGTGGATCCTACCAGTTTTCTGATGCTTTATAGGGGACATATTCAGCTCCTTGATACATTTTTTTTATTCAGTTATATTTTTGGCAGATGCTGTTTGCACCCCAGTGTCTGTTACTATTTTGGGTGTTTCATTAGTCTATTCTTTTTAGATTATAAACTAAATGGTGAGCATATGGGAAAGTTTTTTTGTTCTTTTGGTTAAGAAATTATGAAATGAGAAGGAAGCATCTGTATTTAATGGCTTAGAAGTATTGGTTATACCTATGATACATATGAGTGTAAACTGTTCATTAGATTTTTGTAAACTATATTTTTAGTTTAAAACTTGTTTTTAAAATATTATTTAAAATATATTTCGTTATTTAATACGTAATTTTTTCTGTTTAAGAGTTGGAACATATGAGATTTTTATAATGGCCTGAACTAACTTTGCGATGTCAATTTATCTGATATTTTTTGAGATTTGTATACATTTTTGACAGTCTCTCCACGTGCACCACATGACTGATCTAGAGGACAAAAATTTCTCAAATATTTTTCATATTTTATCTGCTTCACTGCATGTGTTTCTAAAAAAAAAAAAATATTTGTTGACCATGCCTCCAAAAATATCTGATTGGATTAATTGAGAAATAAAAAAATATTCATATACGCATGCATCATATAAAAGGTGTATTCAAGTTATATGTGCAATAAGCATTTGTATCATCTGGTGAATATGTGAACAATGTACAGTGTAAATGTTTTGCACAAAAAAAATCTGTTTAATCATTATTATATATATATATAATATTATGTTAGATATTATATTATAATTTTTTTGCTGCATATTAATTGCATTTTCTTACATCCTTTTTTGACTGAACTGATACCTGCCATGACGAAAAATGACTTTGACATGAAGAAAAAACTGTGTTAAGCATAGTGCGTATATATTACCTAGTAATATCATCTAGATTAGAAGATTAAAGGGGCAACACATTACCCCTCTTTTCCAACATTCTTCCCTAATTGCTCCCTGACATGTATGGATATTTGCATGCTCGCGCTCAAGCGGACTCATTTTGACCAGAGTATGTTATTGCTACTTTCAGTCAGCCAGATAATGGTCACCAAGATGCCTTGAAATGACACGTATCAAATATCAAACATGTAGTGACCGATAATGAAGTTTATAGCGCACTACTTCATACAGTAGAACGTTAATGACTAAAAGTCAATGCTGAAATTCAGCATTGTACCACATGAATAAATTACATTTTTAAATATATTCAAATAATAAACAGCTCTTTTAAACTGTAATAATATTTCACAATATTACTGTTTTTATTGTATTTTTGATATAAATGCAGCCTTGGTAAACACAAGAAACTTCTTTCAAAAACAATAAAGCTTTAAAAAAGATGTGTTATGATTGGCCAACCTCTTTGCTCTGTGTGTAATGAATATATTAATGTCTTTCCATGATATATATAACAGACTGATTTATTAGCAGCCATTATTTGGTCAATTTGATCTCCTCACAGCAGTATAGAGCTTGTGCTGCTCTGTGGGGAACTGAATAGCATAGAAACAGCCAGCGTTTATGAACTGTGTGCCTCTATAAGTGTATTATTGTGTCATAATGACTTGATTTGCTCAAAATGCTTTCTGCATTTTTCCACAGTATGAAATTCTGCTGTGCGTCCAAGACCACGACGATCCAGCCATTGATGTTTGTAAAAAGCTGCTGGGCAAATATCCGAATGTTGACGCCAGGTTATTTATAGGTAAGTATTGGATGATAATCTCACTCTTTCCATGTGAAATGGAGCCAGTAATACAGAAAGCTCAGGCAGTGTGGTGTTGAGCTGAGGTGCATCTCTCGTCCCTCGCTGATTCCGCTGTCTTTGACGGTTTTGTCTCGTCGTGTGCAGGGAAATGGCAGGGTCTCTGAGGAGCCCCTTAAGAGGAACGCAGAGCCCCGCGTGTGCGCCACAACTCCGCTGTGTATACGCAAATGTAGCTCTTGGAGTGGATATTGATTCTTGCTCTTTAGGAACAGCTGGTGACTGGAGCGGGTGTCTCTCTGGGGTCCTGTTATCCGGCCCGCTGCTTTTAGACAGTGTGTTACGGCACAAACAGTCAGGGGAGACGGGCTGTCCTGGAGATGTCATCCGCTGCTTTGCATCAAGCTGAAGCCATGTTAGAAAACAAGTAACGTCTGCGAGGTTGTGTTGCTTTAAACCTCTCCGAGTCGCTTACCCCATCAGCCAACCAGACGGGGGAATGCATTCGTGCTCTCAGAGGCCCTGCGCCATATGATCTTTAGCTGTTCAGTCCACAAATAAACATCACATCCATAAAGAGCATTCATAGAGAGGCTGCTTTATTGATGGACGCTAGACCTGTTACAGTTTATGTAATTGCTTGATCAATCTAATCTTGCATTTTTTTATTATTATATTTTTAAATATGACTTCTATCAATGTGCATTTTAATTTAAAGTCAAATTCTTTAATCAAGTATACTGCATTAATCTAAAATATAATATTAATTGTATTATTATTATCTTTAAAAATGACTTCTATCAATGTGCATTTTAATTTCAAATCAAATGATTTATAATAATATAATATGACTTCTGTCAATGTGAATTTTGAATTTCCAATCATAGTTTTTATTGTAATTTGAAGAGGAACAGAATGAGCATAATTCACTTCAGGTTCAAGTTTGCATATTTCATTCTTGGCTAATGTGGTTTAATTATGTTCTTTTGTTAACTAAAAATATTTTTGTTAATTAAAATAAGTAGAAAGAAATTATTAAAAAAAATAAGATTAGAAATGGTGCCTTGGCAATTAACTGAAATATAATGTGCTGAAGTACTAAAACTGAATTAAAAATAAATGATAGCTAAATTGAAATATTAAAAAAATAAAACTAAATTACAAAATCATAGCAAAATTTTAAAATCATACTGAAAATATCAAATCTATTTCAAAATATTAATCAATGCTATAATAGTATACGAGTAATATAAAAAATATCACTGATATGGCTTATGATCTCTAGATGAGAACATGGCAGAACTGGGATGGGTATTGTATTCAAAATGCATAGAAATAATCATTATTTTATGACTATTGTGGACTGGATATCAGTCAGCTTACATAGAATGTAGTCCTCTTTATAACATAAGTGCACCAAAAGAGAAATATTTTAATTCCAGATGTTTTCTAATATGGTTTAATATCCGGATATATTATTATGCATGTCATTCTACCCTGGAAACACCTGTAACTGACAAAACAAAAACACCACACGCTTGTTTCTTTCAAAGTGGCCAGATTTCATGATGTTACTGTAAAAAAGTAAGTAGCTACGGTGGAAGTAGTATACCAATGGTATTTTGTGTGCTAATTAGTGAAGAGGCTAAGTGTTTTTTTGGGGTCTTTTCCACAGTTGTGCCAGTGCGAGCCAGTGTTTTCAGTAGACCAGGCGGTGCTAATAGCCTCAGACCTGTAGCACCGTGCCCAAAATCAGGCCAGACGCTCTGCTGTGCTTCACTAAAACCCGCCCTTTACACACCTCGCTGAACAACAACACACAACCCCATCATTTCACCAACAAAGAGAAGTTATCAGAAATAAATCCCTGGAACTAGCGAGATCACAAAACGAACGCGATTAATGTTGTTTTCTTAAAGATTTAAAACCAAAGCGTTTTACAATAATAAGTGCTACGTTGATTAATTAGATTGTGTCAGGATTGATAATTAGTCACACAGAAATAAAGTGGTATTTACCATATTTCACAAAAGAAAGACACACACAACCTATTATTCAGTCTCGTCTGTTTCTGTTTATTTGTAGTCACAGACAGTTTAGGTCTACATCACATTTAGAAAGAATTATCATTCCTTATCATTTTCCATCAAAAATATGACCATGAGTAACTGCTTTAGCACTCTCTGTAGTCCCAAGATATTGTTATATTTTCAGTCAGAAAAACAGAGGGAGCTCCCGAACAAAACTAGGTGAATGATTTATGACATACGTCGGAGCTATAAATGAACTTCGGGTATAAAGAGAGGAGACTTATTGACAGATAAAATATGCAAATAAATACATACATCACTTGTTAGATTTTTTGAGGCAGTCATATTTACTATGTTTACCACGGTAATGCATGCATTGTCTTTTGCATGGCATATTTCTGCTTTGTTGATCATAATCTACATCGGATCTCAAACAGAAGTGAAAGTGAGTTTTGAGCTATAATTAGTCATTAATGTTTATGTTAGCTGGTAACGACGCTCTCCAGACACGGAGAAACTCCGACAGTCCCGCTTGTTTACTTCCAACCGGAAGACACTCCCACTTTTGACACAAGGCCTCATGGGGCGTAGGAAACTTGTGGATAATGCAATCATTTACAGCCCTAATGGTAGTTTCTGACATTTTTTTTTCTCTTTATCTCGTTATAGGAGGTAAGAAAGTTGGCATCAATCCAAAAATAAATAACCTCATGCCAGCTTATGAAGGGGCAAGGTACGAACTGGTCTGGATCTGTGACAGTGGCATTCAAGGTGAGTTTGCCCACATAATCATCTAAAACCGACCGCTTTAAACAGATGATCAAATCTTAAAGTGTTTCAGTGGATACAATTCTTAAAAGATTGACATGACCATGAGATTCCCTCTGAACAACTCTGATCTAATATCAACAGTGAAGCCAGACACTCTCACTGATATGGCTAATCACATGACGGAGAAGGTGGGACTGGTTCACGGCCTTCCTTACGTGGCAGACAGACAAGGATTTGCCGCCACATTGGAGCAGGTCAGCAGCCTTCACTAGTGACCTTCTGAATTCTTTGTCGTCTGGAAAGCTCTGGTTTTATGAGATGCTTGTGAACACGTCATTACTATTGTGTGTTGGAAGAAGTGCTGTTCTGTCCTGTCACACTGCAATCAAACTGAGAAGTTGTGGTTCTGTTGCCAGTAGAGACTTGAAATGGGACACCATATGTTGTTGTTCCTCTGAACTTTAAAGCTCTTTTGCCAAATCAGTACGATATTAAAATTCATTAACTGCTGACAAAATTGGTTTATTTATAACGTTTTTATTAAGCTCCAGTAAAACAGGGTTTCCGCAGGGCATTAAAGTGTTTTTGCAAAACATTAAGGCCTTAAATAGCATTAAAAGTTATTACATTTATTTATTCAGGCATTAAACACTTTTAGATGGTTTGGAAGAAAAATATGATGTTTATTTTGAATATAGCGCCTTCATATTTAATAACTGTTTAATATTGGTGTGATTCACACGTGGAACCAGTTTGGTAATCGCCTCCGGTCGGTGCAAATGTGCCATAACACTGGATGTTTAGACAGCGACAGACTGGGACATAAAGGAGTAAAACTAAGAGCAGAGAATGTACATTTCGGAAAGTCTTAAATTAAATTGTGTAGTGCAATTTCGGTGAGAATGACTCTTTTTTTTTTTTTTTGAGAATTATTTGATTACATTCGTTGACGACTGCTAATGAATAATGAGCACAACATCACACACAAAGACACTCGCAGAACAAACATACTGCTGTAAAAATTGAGTTTTTTATATTTATAACATATGATGTAGCCTAGTTAAGCAACATGACAACCAAAAGAGAGTGCTGTTTTCCGAATATCACCACGATTGCAGATTTGACATCGATTTTATTAATTCAATAAATGCGTAATAATCATTCACTAATCTCCGAGCAGCACACAGCGGCGTTTCGTTACTGAATGACTCAGCGTTTTTGAATTAATAATTTGAGTCAATGAATCAGTGATCCATTCATAAGAGAGGCACTTTCTTGATTCTTGAATGAATCAGTTGAACTAATGACTCAAATGCTCTCTTATTAACACAGTCACTTTAATATTTTTACAATACTCTAATATTTGTAAAGTATCATTGCATTTTTTCCAAATGTTCATATTTGCATATTAAAAATTATTTAAAACACTAAGCTCGGAGCATTAATATGCAGTTGTAATTTTAAAATGTATATTCATTAATGAAATTTAAGAATTTGAATATGAAAGATAACACTAGCTTTTGAAAGAAGTCTCTTCTGCTCACAAAGGCTGTATTTGAACAAAAATACAATAAAAACAGTAATATTGTAAAATATTATTTCAATTTATAATAACTGTTTTTTAAAAACAGTTATATTGTAAAATATTATTTCAATTTATAATAACTGTTTTTTTATTGATTTTAAAAATAGAACTTATTCCTGTGATTCAGTTTGAATTTTCAGCATCGTTACTCCAGGCTTCAGTGAAGTCACTCTAATATGCTGATATGCAGAAGCTACGTTTTTTATTTATTGAAATACTTTTATTCACTGTTGTTGTATGGAAAAGAGCAGCGAAGAGACTTCTTTCAAAAGCTAGTGTTATCTTTCATATTCAAATTCTTAAATTTCATTAATGAATATACATTGCAAAATTACAACTGCATGATTAATGTTATGAGCTTAGTGTTTTAAATCATATATATATATATATATATATCCAGTATGGCATTAAGACATTTTTAAAAAGCATTACATTAGATTTGATGATACCTACAGAAACCCTGTCAAATCTAATCACTAATCATCTCTTAATCAAATAAATGTTACATTGTTGTGACGGATGAGCTATTGACGTTACAAAAACAGATTTAGAAGTCGATATATTAGCATGTTAAATGAACAGCTCTGCTAATAAATGATCGTCAGAAGTGTTTACACACGTAATGCGTTTGTTAATGCGTCAAATCCTCTGAGATTAATTATGTCAAGTATAAACACTGTCCCATGTGAAATCCTGCAGGTTTATTTTGGAACGTCACATCCTCGTTCCTACATCTCGGCCAATGTAATGGGAATCAAGTGCGTCACGGGGATGTCATGTCTCATGAGGAAGGACATCCTGGACCAAGCGGGCGGGCTGATTGCGTTTGCCCAGTACATCGCTGAAGATTACTTCATGGCCAAGGCCATCGCAGACAGGTTTGCCAGAATATTAAATATCCGTACAGTGAAAATGGCTTTTGATATCACACTCTACATACATTTTACATGTATGTATTTTACATGTTACAGTTTTTCATTGTCTTTAAAATAATTAAATAAACTATAATTCTGTTATTCACTCACCCTCATGAAGTTCCAAACGTCTGACTTTCTTTCTTCTGTGCAACAAAAAGAGATGTTTAGCAGAATGTTCACGCTGCTCTTTTCCATTCAATGAAAGTGAAGGCTGTAACGATCAGTGTTTTTATTTCACTGATACACTATTATAGTTTTTGTTATTCATTTTAATATTTAATAGTTGTTTTTAGATTTTTGTCTATACACTTTAGGTTTGAAGTTTTAGTACATTTTAATTTTTTTACGTCTATTTGTATTAATTAACTTTATTTTAGCACTTCACCTAAGCTAAACGACATTTAAAAATGTTGCTTTGAAAACTAGCTGAGATAAAAAAAATTTTTTTTAACTTTTTTTTCCAAATAATATTTTTTTAAGATTTTAGTTTGTTTAATTATAACAACACTGCCAACAATTTCAAAAACATATCATAAAAGTGGTCCATGCGTTTATATTCAAGGTTTCTGAAGCCATACAATAGCTTTGTGTAACTAACGCCAAAGAATTAAATTTGTTACCCATGTGAACTCTAATTCGCTTCCATGTATATTCAGTTATATAACATTGAGGTTCATAATGAATACCTGTTTCAGTTTTGATCTTCTCTTTATCAAATAATTTGAAGTCATACAATAGCATTTAGTATGTCTTTAATTTATTTGTATGCAGCAATTTAATTACTATTCATAACTTGACAGTCTGGTTTCCCGATGCTTTTATTGTGTGGAAAAGATCATCTCAAGGTCATATGGGTGTGGAGCAGCATGACAGTGAATAAATCATAACCAAATGTTTTGTCTTGAATGAAAATATTGCTTTAATGTGTGTTCAGAATCATATCTCTCGGCCTCGGCTAAAACGTCCTGTATTTGCCAGAGCAATGATGTGGTGTTTCTCTTGCAGAGGATGGAAGTTTTCCATGGCAACGCAGGTAGCCATGCAGAATTCTGGCTCGTACTCCATTGCACAATTCCAGTCTCGCATGATCAGGTACGCCGGTTATTCAATCAGCTTTTTATGTTCGCTAGTGAAACCAATCTCTTTTCCTGATGGGGCCACCTCTGGCGCAGTGATGGGACTGGGTTCATTTTGTTGCTGTTCGCAATTTTCTGATAGTGTTGCTGATGGATTCCTGCCTTTTACATTGCATCATAGTACGGAGCATATCTTATATAATAGATTTTAAAATGAGTTATCAGAGTAAGTTATCCAACTGTAACATATGATGTTGTTTTTGTGGCTTTAGATGGTACCAGTTCCCATTTTGTGGTGCAAAAATAACTTCTGAGCTCATCTCATTGTTATCTGCTCTTGCTAGATGGGCCAAACTGAGAATCAACATGCTGCCGTTCACCATCTTCGAGCCCATCACTGAGTGCTTTGTGGCCAGTCTCATCATCGGCTGGGCCGCCCACCATGTGTTTCGCTGGGACATCATGGTGTTTTTTCTGTGCCATTGCCTGGCCTGGTTCATTTCGGATTACATCCAGCTGAGAGGAATACAGGTGAGACACAACACTGCAAACTTCAGTCACACTTTATTTTAAGATCCAATTCTTGCTATTGACAAACCATTAACGACTTTTGAATCAATAAATTCCTAATTTGCTGCTTATTAATAGTTAATAAGGTGGTTGTTAAGTTTAGGTATTGGGTAGGTTTAGGAATGTAGATTTTGGGAATGCAGAATATGTGGTTTATAAGGACTAATAAACAGCCAATATGTTAATAATAGGCATGTTAATAAACAACTAGTTAATAGTGAAAATTGAGTCCCTAAACTCAAGTGTTACCCAAACTTCAGCTCTGGCTCCTTTCTTGTACAAAACAATGATTTTTGACGATCCAATCAATTCTCAATGGATAAAATCAAGCCTTGCTCAATTGTTTCTGGGTTGAATTCCAATCCCAACCTCATTCTACACAGACATGTCACATTTCTGAAGTTTGACATCCAATCAACTCTGAGGAAATTCCATGAACAGATGGTTTTCAAGTCTTTCAAGCAAAAGTTGACCCAAGTTGTTCTTCAAAGCCATTTTATGTTGAACTGCAACGTTTGTCAGTTCTTGTAATTCTTATTGTTTCTTAAAGGGCGGTCCTCCATCCTTCTCCAAGCTGGACTACGCTGTGGCCTGGTTCATCAGGGAGTCCATGACAATTCAGATTTTCTTGTCCGCTCTTTGGGACCCCACCATCAGCTGGAGGACAGGACGCTACCGATTGCGCTGTGGAGGTACGGCAGAAGAAATCTTGGAAGTTTAAACGGCACTGTGTGCCTGGGACTATGCACTGGTGTGAACATGGACACAGAACTGAGAAGATGTGGAAGCAGATGGACAAATGAACTGCTATCTTTTTTGTTCGTTTTGGGTTTTATTCCAACTTCTGATAGTTTTTAACCTGTGACTTTTTGCAAATAGATTATTTATGTCCTTGGTGCTTTTTTTGTTTTCCTGTGTGGTCTCTTGACAATTGAGACCTCGTTCTAGATGAGCCAAAAGTTATGAAGAAGAAAACTTGTGTGGAAACTGTCTGTCGAGGAGGCGGCACTTCAGCGGGCATCAGTAACCCTGAAAAAAACGTATCTAAATGTTACTTTATTTATTTTTAAAGGTCCCTGCAACATGTTTAGTGGTGGTTGAACAACTCTGTATTTCGTGACATATCCATTTTATGAGTTTGGACGATCAGTACCGTTTTTAACGATAATAGTAGGGTTGAGAATGACTGAAGCCTTTTAAAATGGCGCTAGCGTATGAATGGATCACTTGCTTATCACAGTGTTGCTCTCAACATACAGCACTCTTGCCATACTTGATACATTTTTGGACTTTTGAATGCTCGAAACGGATCCACTCAGGTCCATTTATTGTTCACTGGACATAGCAATATCTTCGGTAAAGGTTATACATAGGGAATTGTGGCATACTGTCGACGAGTCTTTGCATTCTCCCTGCAGTATTGGAGCACGAGGTTTACTCCTCAACATGATATCTGCAGATTTAATCTCATATCTTATGAAATTAAGTGCCATTTGAAGAGCAAGCGGTTTTATTGTTATAATATTGGCATCTTTCTTCAAGGTCTTTATCTTCCCGTCCTTCGTTCTCTGCAGTAGTTGCTCTCGTACCAGGATCAGGGTTTGCTAAAACACATTTCCTGCTGTTTGTTTGAGAAACTGTCAGTATTTTCTTGATGTTTGACTGGATATGAGTGCATAAATTGTCCAAACATTTCATCCGATGCCATTTCACTTAGCCCTTAAACCAGATTCACTTGACGTAAAGAGGTTGATAAGTTAGTGTACTAATTTTTTTGAGTTAAAACAATTTGGCATGAGTGAGTGTGTTCAATTTTATATATAAACATTTGCGTTTACACACTGATGCATTTCAAAATATGCCAATCGCACTCTACTCGTTCCCCATTAACATACTCTTACAGTCAAACAGTATTCACGAAACAATTGACATTCTTCTCCATCTTCCCCTTTATTTCCACGGTTGTATCTTGAGGAACTGCTTGCTTTGTTGTTAAACTGCTCTTTCTGCATTTTCCTAATTTCTTGACTCCTGCTGCGAAGCGTTAATAAACCCATGCCAGCACTGGCAGTATTGTTTAACAGATAATCTACTCATTCACCTGAACTGTTCAACCCTTGTTGTTATTTTAAAACCACAATATGTGATTCAAAAGAAAACCTGTTGAGCCGTGTCCATGTCTTCATATTCCATCAGCTGCCATTTAGGAAGTACTACAACGCTGTTTTAGCCCGATGCTAACCCTCCATTGTTTGTGTTTGTTCTGGTGTTGGTTTGTTATTTCTAATTTAATACATCTGATTGTGTTCTACTGAAGGCTTTGGGCTGACTGTTGGAAACAAACTGTGTTTTGTGCATGAGGCCACGAAATGAATGCCATTTGTTCGTAATATGGCAGTTGAAGTATTAATAGTTGGGGATTAATCAATTAGCAATAATCATATACATTATTCAGGCTGTGAAACGAAAGCAAGCTTCCAAACCCATTTCTGTGTCCATTCGTGGTGTAATAAACATTTCAGGTTTTGTTGACCGTGACACATTGATCATACCTCAGTGGCCCTCATTCATGAAATACGTTTTTGCGAAATCATTCAAAAAAACATTCTTATGTAAACTAAATGGAATTAATTTGTGAAACCATTACATTTAATAATTGATAAAACTATTATTTTGTAAATTGGAATTGGTTTGAAAGTATTCAGTAGAAAGTAACAATTTACGATTTATTAATTATTCAATTTGGTGTCAGTTTACGCAAACAAGGTTTTGCGCATTATTCCAATACATTTTTAGTAAATTGTTGCATTGAATTGAATAATTTCATGAATTCTTGCATAATATAGATTGCGTAGACATTTTTGCGTAAACGATCGCATTGAATTCGGTGCGACAATTATATAATAATGGTTTCAGGATAAGTTATTACTTAAGAATGGTTTTATGAATGACTAAGAAATTCGTTCTGCTTTTGAATAAGGCCCGATGTGATGTAGTTCTGCACCATTGGTAAAACTGAATGTACCTTCGCATGAACATGTGACTAACGTTTTTTCATCGTCCATCGGTAACGCCTGAAACACCACGGTAGAAACTAGGGAATGGGAAAGCTGGCATTTTCTTGCAACTATTCTTCAAGTTCCTCTCTTTGACTTTCAGCCATATCTGCTTATGATATATGTGAAATATTGTCAAAAAGAAACGTCACCTCATTTACGAAAAGTTTACGATGCACTGTATATTTCCCGTTTCGACTTTTCCCCTCTTCGCGTGGCTGTGAGAGAAAGCTGCTGACTGCGTGTTTGCAGAAATATTGCCTTTTTTTGATAAGTCAATTCTGAAAGGATTTTCTTGTCGTAACGTTCTGTGGGGAACTGGACTTTTTTTTCTGTGAGTGTACAGTTGTATGTTTGTCGGATTAACATGTTTTGTAAAAGACTGGTGACCCGTATGGTGCCGTGTGGAAGTGAGAAAATGTGCGTTTGCTTAAAATAAGCAAGCATTGAGAAATTCAGTCTGCATCAACTGGGCCGCATTTACGGGATCTGAAACAATATTGTTGTGCTAGACAGTTTAAAAATATCTTGAGACCAAGCCAGTCTGAGTTTAAGTGTCATATCCTGTGTTATTACTTTACAGTTATGACATTTCACTCTTAAATGTTCGTTCTTTACAACAGCCTTGGACTCAGTGCGACCGAGAGAAACTACTGCTACATGTTCACCATACGGTCATCAGTCAGAGTAGAAACAAAGTCTAGTTGTGATCCACCGCTTTTATTTTATGTGCTGTAAAGTTGACAAAATGTAAGAAAACAGCTTTTAATTTAAAAAAGAATAATATGTACAGTTTATTTATGAAGTTTGGTTGATATCCATTACATACACTGCTTCCTAAGGCTTAATTTATCATCAAGTTGTACATTTGTATTTGTTATTCCCTACGAGTTTTGTTGTTTTTCTGCAGTGTAAAGGTATGGCTGGACAGACTTCAGTTTTTGAACTTTTGTGTTATTTTGTAGATGTCGTGTACTGTACTCTTGATGCTGAATGCGTAATCCACAGCTGGAAACTGTGTCATTACAGATAAATTAAAGCTTTATCAAGCAATATAAGAAGTGCGTGTTTCCTCATCTCAATCTGTTGTGTGTGATCCTCATTGTTATGTTTAGAGTAGTTTTAGTAGTTCATGGTTAGCTGCATTAGCAATACAATAGCTTCTTTTAAAGCGATGGAAGTCAGTTCCCTGCCCCTCGGTCTGACTTCCTGTGTGTTTGAGTTTCTTTGCCACCATTCTTTCAACACATCACATGTCTGAAATCTAAATCATTCACAGGATCTAGGCATGACTTTTTTACTTGGTATATAATTTGAAGTTCGAAGAAAACTCATTTTATGGACGCTGATAAACAATAATGTACGTGCTAAAACCCCTGACCTTAAATATTAGGCATTTGGTGTTTAAGCGTCACTGCACTGTTGTTAAAGCCGGGCAGATTACTTACAAATTGTAGTCCATGATTACAGATTACATTATGAAAACTGTATTTAGTAACTAGGTTGCTCATTTTAGGTAATGTATTCTGACTACTTTTTTCATCTAACGTGATTTAAACGTATCATATTGATACAAAAAAGCAAAGAGAAAGAAATGCATTCTATTTTCTTAAATTACATTACATTAAATCAACAGTTCCCAAGGGTCACTGGATATGATGATGATAACAGTGTTTAGTAACTTGTATAAATATTTGTTTCATACGTGGTCTTAATTGTTTGAAAGGTGCTAAATGGTATGGTATGGAAATTTAATTTTTTTACAGGAAAATTTAATCTAATATGTAATCATTATTGTACTCCATTAAAAAAATAACTAATCTGATTATGAGCAATTTAAGATGCAATATACTCTAATTATGAGTACTTTATTTTTGGAATCTGATTACGTAATCCACATGACATGTTATCATTTACTATAAAGGTGCTTCACGATGCCATAGAAGAACCTTTTTTGTATAAATGGTTCCATAAAGAACCTTTAATATCTGAAGAACATTTCTCTTTCATAAAAGGTTCTTTGTGGTGAACGAAGGTTCTTCAGATTATAAAAAGGTAAAGAAGAGATGTTCTTTAAAGAACCTTTGACTGAATGGTGCTTACCTTTTAAGCACCTATAAGACTGTACCCAGCTCTGACTGTTGCCACAGTGTTACACTGAAGGAGAGACTCGAGCCATTTCTAGAGACCAGGGGCATCATTTATAAAATGTTGCGCAGAAACCATCCTAAAATTGATCTTCCGATCATTTCTGAAATATACGTACGTGTTATTCATAAGATGAACGTACGTACAGAAAACGCACTCTTTCTTATGTGAAATCTATGAATGGCAAATGATCTTGAACGTGCACGTGCAATGACTCCTAATTAATGTCATTAACATATAAAAGATCACCAGTCATCATCCAAATTCTTTCATTTAGAACAGCGAGCTGCGAGAACCGCTTACATTTTCAAAAACCTGCAGTACTCGAACATGAAAGTCTGCTCGGACCCTGACACGACGCTTAAGCTCTTTTCCACATCAAAGACAGTTTTTACAAATATGATTTAAGCGTATGCACACTCTAAGATCAAATCTGAGTGTACACATGCTTTATACATGAGGTTCCAGAATATCAGAGAGACGCAGAGACCTAGCAACCAGCTAGTAACCACCGAAAACAACATTAGCAATGTGCTAATAACCATTCAGAACAGCTCTGCATTAATAAACATTAATTCACATAAAAAAAAACATTACTGCTCAAAGGTTTGCAGTCAGTAAGATTTTTTTCAATTTTTTTCAAAAAAAGTATTAATCACCAAGGCTGTTCAGTAATATTGAGTACAATTTAAAATAACACTTTTCTGTGTGACTATATTGTAAAATGTAATTTATTGATAACCTATAAAAGCTGAATTTTCAGCATCATTATACCAGATTCAATGTCACATGATTCTTCAGAAATCATTCTAAAATGCTAACTTGTTGCTCAAGAAACATGTATTATTATCAGTGTTAAAAACTGCCACAGTATAAAGCATAAAGGTAAGTAAACATTTTTTATCTCACAATACAGACTTTTTTCCCTCGCACTTTGAGAGAAAAGTCAGGATTTTGAGATCTAAACATTCAAGATTATTTTTCAGGCAAGTTCAAAAGTACATGTATTTATTTGAAACAGAATTCTTTTTTACAACAGTTTCTTTAAGTCTTTACTGTCAGTTTTGATAAATGTAATGCACCCTTGTAGACTAAGTATTAATTTCTGTCAAAAACGTTGAGCCCAAGCTTTTGAATGGTATGTATGAATCAGTTTCTGTTAGAAGGTATGATTCATGTTCAGAATTGTGAATACACGTAAACTCAAAAATTGACTTGGACTCTATTGACTTCCATTGTATGGACAAAACAGTTCAAAATATCTTACTTTTGTGTTCAGCAAAAAATGATACAGGTTTGGAACAATGTGAGGGTGAGTATAACTATTTTTATATAACTTTATATAACTATTTTTTCATAACAGTGCGATGGTGTGTTTCCATGGAAAAATGCTTGGTATTTGGCATCTTTCCTGTCACCCTATCACTTGACTTGATGTCAGCCCAGTAGTTTCGGTGTGTATCTGTGTAAATAATGGCGTTACAGCAGGTCAAATAAAGGCTGAGGGATGTGAGTGTGCTGGCGGTCAGTGCTCTGTGTTTGCTGGGCTGTGTGATTCACTTCTAACACAAGCGTTACCATCCATCTGCTCTCCCAGTCCTCCGTCAGTGTTTCACTGACCCCAACACACAAGCAATCCCTGCAACTCTCAATATTCCCGCATACTGAGGCCGAGCTGCGGTCTATGTAGCGCATGTCTGACTGTTGTGTTATCTGCTCCATTATCAGCTCTGTGTTTTTGCCTGCAGGACGCCTGTCAGTGCTTCTCATATCATAGCAGGCCATTATTAGGGGAACGGGGCATGAATGGAGATCAGGCGCCACGAGAATAAAACACCATCTTGCTGACAACTCGCTGTAACTTCCTACAGGCATTACTAGCATGTTTTTAACACGTAAGAGTCGCTTAAAATTTGACTGAATGGAGCTATGTTTAAATATTCATATTGATGCATTATTTATTGTGTTCTACTATGGCTATAAAAAGCTAAATAAAAATACAATTGAAGGTTTATAAGAGTCGATTACTATTTATTATTTTGTGAAGTTTAATACTTTTCATTAGGGATTTTGAAAAACAAGTTTTCAAATGAACATTTATTTGCATATACAATACATAAATCAGTCTAATAAAACACTGGGTGGTCTAGACTAAAGAATGAGTTGTTTATCGTCTATTTTTAGCAAACTTACTGAACTGTAACTCTCCACACTCTCCTAAAACGCCTCAAACACAGTCTGGCCCAAAAAGGCATACAGTACAACCCCATCGTGAATCAGTGGCCACAGTATTGCAGGTCATGCAGTTTTGCGCGTTTATGTTGTCGTCTGTGTGTGAAGCCACACAGGCTGAACTGCAATCAGACACACGACAACCGTTCTGCAAAGTGCAAACACACAAAGAATCTGTGTACACGATCCGTTTCATTCTGTGGGCTTGAACTGATGGTAAAACTAATTAACATTATTAACTGTCTTTACATTTAATTTGAAAGCTGAAGCTCGTGATTATGGTAAGGGGTGTTACATTTTCTACTCGTGCTTGTTGTTCGGCCAATCACAATGCACTGGGCCAGCTGGCCAATCAGAGCAGACTGTGCTTGTCGGAAGGAGGGGCTTTGTAGAAAACGATGTGTTTGAGAGAGGCGGGGCATTTTTTGAACATTAAAGCATGTCAACATATTCTGTTACACCAAGTACATAATTATATTTAAAAAAGCATCATATGACCCCTTTAATAATGATAAAAAATATATATCTGCAACTACTTTCATTTAGGATGTACAGGCTTTTGGGTATATTTGGATAGGCCCCTTTTCTAAACGACCATGTTACAGCTACCCAAAGGGTAAAATTCACAATTTGTTTTATATAAATTTATATACAGAGTCCAGAGAATCATGCTACAGTGGTTTTGAGTTTGAGCGAAAAAACCTTGGACTAGTTCGCAAAAGCAGGTTTTTTACATAATCGAGAATATTAATGAATGATTTGATTGACAGTAGTGGTTCTTGAGGCAAGGTTGCTCAGATCTATCAAAATATATCAATATTTTGTGAAAGTGTGAAACCACGTGATTACAGAGGCGTAAAACTCGCTAGCACCACCTAGTGGCCGGTCTCTTTCAAAATTCTTATAGACCTTTAGGGTAGAGATCTGCACTCCCGCGGGAGTACCACGGTACCCAACGCAACAGGGTTCGTCGCAGGACAACTCTTGATGGGCGGGTGTGTGTGTGTGTGTGTGTGTGTGTGTGTGTGTGTGTGCGGGATACGGGAGAATACAATTATTCACGGAAAATAGAAATGATCTAAACATAAAATGTCTAAAACATATAAATTGTTATTTATCTGTTGCACAAAAGCAAAAGGAACAACTAATATTAACATTACAATGATTAACATGCGCAAGCTAGGCAGAGTTTCTATTTGTAACACGTGTTTAAAGGGTAGTGCGATGTAGTCAATCACAGACTCAGCTGTTGATTTCTGGAGTGCAATGGCCAGTCAGAGGTGATTCAGTTAGAATCCACTCATCGCAGTGCTGAAATTTGCGTGCTTACTAATCGTTTCATTTTAATACACGAAGTTGTGAAAGATTCATTGAGTATATGTTCATTGTGTTATAACAGAGCTTTATGAGATTGCGATGAATTGAGATGTCAACTGATAATAAAGGAAGCGCTGCTCGCATTTTGCCATACCTAACCATGCTGGCAGCAGCCCATGCTTGCTTTTCTGTTAAAAATAACAGTGGTGTGTGAATGTTGATGCTTAGCCTAAATAACAAATATTTTATCGGGAGCATTTATGCTGGGATGTTGTGGAGCTTAGCTTGCTTAGATGTTACAAAACCATTTAATGTAAATTTCTTCGATGCACAGAAAAAAAATCTATATAGATTACTTTTATGCGGGCGGGAGCGGGACAAAACATGAATGTCGCGGGCGGGAGTGGGACCAGATAAGATATATTTCTGCGGGAGCGGGACAGAATCTTGCGGGAGCGGGACTGAAAAATCCATCCCGCACAGGTCTCTACTTTAGGGCCATGAATTGAACATGCCTAATTGCCTATTGAGTTTTGTTCCAGTTAACCTTGTCTAATAGGTGTTTAAAGTTGATTGGCTGATAATCCATGTTTTTTGAGTTACGTGAATGTCCTCATAGACACTTGTGGAACTTTGGATAAAGACTAGGCATACCAATTTTCAAGTTGTTCGGACCAATGAGTGCGTAGTTAAAGCCATTGTTTATGTTTTCCTCCTGTTATAGTGCCACCAGGTGGCAAAACTGTTCATTTGAAGAGTTAGAGGCATTTTAGTAAAAGTGTCTTTTGCCCCTTTCAATCGTTTTGGCATACCGTCGCAACAGTGAGTCGAAAATTCTACTTTTTTGGATAATTATTTATATTCACTGGTTTGGATCAGATTGGGTGAAAAACCTAGGAGTAGTCTGCAAAGGTTTTTCCCAAAATCCAAAATTGCCAGGGTGTTGCTATGCATTCTCAATGGTTGTTACCACATTGGTAGGCAGTTCTGGGTAGATTACTGACAAATTGTAGTCCATTATTGATTCCAAATTACATGTAATCACTAAATGTACATGTAATCAATAAATACATGATTCAAATTATATTACATTTTAAAATGTAATATAATCTAACTACAAAAACGTTATTTTTGGAAACTGATTATGTAATCCAGATTACATGTAATTGGTTACTGTTGGTTAGGTTTTGTGGGTGGTTGCCGCAGTGTTACTAAGCAGTTGCTAAGACATTATCAAAGGTTGTTACATCATTATTAGAGCTTTTTGGGTGGTTAGCAAGGTGTTGCTTTGCAGTTTCTAAGGCATTCTTAATACAGTGTTTTTGATGGTTGCCATGTTATTCCTTTCCAGTTGTTACACTATTAGATATTGCTAGGCCGTTCCTAATGCATTCTGAATGGCTTTTTACACATTGGTAGGCCATTATGCGCAGTTACCAGCGTGCTTCAATGCAGTTCCCAAGGTATTCCCAATGGTTGTTACCACTTTGGTAGGGAGTAATTGGTGGTCACTAAGGTGTTAAATATGCAGTTGCTAAGTTGTTTGAAAGAAATTGTTACACCATTACTCGGGTGTTGTTGCTGGTCCTAAAGTGTTGCAGGCGTTCTGAATGGTTGTTAACACATTGCTAGAGTTGCCAGGGTACTGCTATGCTGTTAGGTTGTTCTGAATGGCTGTTTTCCATTGCTATACTGTGGCTGTTAATGTGTTCTGATTGGCTGTTTCTGTGTTTCTAGGGTGTTATGGGTGGTTGGTATGCCATTGCTATGTAGTTGGGCTCTGAGGGTGCTCTAAATGGTTATTACAGAGTAGCTGGAGTGTTGTTGGAGGTTACAAGCATGCTGCGATACAGTTGTTGTCATTGCACTGCTAAGGTGTCTCCCAGGGTGTTTTGGGTGGCTGCTAGATGGTTGCTCACTAGCCCGAAAGTGTCCCCACCCTAGTTTCGTTGATATTCTGTCCTCTAGATATGGCTTGATTCCTCCTACAAATCTAAGGATTGTTTTCTGCCATTGTTGATGCTGTGTATAAAGGCGTGTAGTGATTCAGTTGCACAATAACATTTTTCCAATACATTTATCTTCTCTTAACAGTCAATGATAGGCGTTTTCACTGCTGTGTCAAGGCAGTTGTGTTTAGCCCTGTGACTAAACACTTCACATCACTGACAGAAGGTCAACAAATATAATGATCAACCTCAATTATGCAGTAACCAAAGTCTTCGAGAAGATTTCTATAAATAACGCAAAGACGATTCTAGTGAAAGTTCCAGTCACTGGGTCCAGAGTGCACCGAACTCAATAGCTAACTAGGATAATCAATGTTATCTTAAGGGCTTTGTCAGTTTTCCACATGTAATTGCTCTCTAAATAAATCTGAGGGTGTGTAATTGTTCACTAAAATGGTTATTGCATAATTGACTGTGAGCTTCTAAACATACAGAACAACCCCCCTCTTAGCACTGGTTGATAAACACACCCCATCTTGACACTCTGCTGCAAGAAAGTAGCTGTTTTACATAAAATCACAGACTGTCTGTCAGTATGCTAGATAGAGGAGTCCAGGATTATCAGTTATTACAGTATTACACAGGCAGCGGCGTCCGCTCCGAGTCTCTGGGTAGGTGCCAGGGCACAGAGAGGCGCTGCTGAAGCTGAAGTGTCTGAGTACGGCTCAGCAGGCAGGACTGCCGCCTGCTCGACAGCTTCCTCTCCATGTGAATGCTTCTCTTTGTTGGACTCATCCCATCATCCAATCAGCACACTCTTAAGATTAAAGGACATGATCCAGAAAGCCCCAGCTGCTCTCTGACTAAGAAACCTGCGGCCAGACTCAAAACGGAAGAGGAGTTCAGGATCTGTCATCTGTCTGATTTATATATCCATCTGTCTGCCAGATATTATATATCTATCTGTCTGCCTATTTCAGTCCATCTGTCATACAGACAGAAAGAAAGATCTGTCTGTTTGTCTGGCAATTCAGAAATATTATTGTCTTCAATTGTGTCTCACAAGGATTACTGTGACCAAAGAATCACTTGTGTTCAATGATAGACATGTATGCCAAAGCATAAACCCCCATCATCACCTGCTCTTGAGTCGGTGGGTTAAATTACTTTCCCGAAGGCTGGAGTGCTCTGAAGCCCTCGTGCAGGGTAGGTCTCATTTCAAACCAATTTCTCCTCACCCACACACCCTTGAAAAACAGTGCAGCTAATTAACAACGGCATATCAGTGGCACGCTAGTGCAACATCACCACCGGCAGAAACACTCCATATTCAAGGGGTTCTTGTGACTTATAGGGATAAGCATTGATCTTTAGCATCGATGTGTGAAAAAGCACTTCTGGAATGTTTCGCTCTCCATTGACAGAGATAAATGCATATTAAACTATCTACTGTAATGTTTTAAATGATATACATCTGTTGCACTGCACAGACTTTCACATCTATGACTATGCATGTGTGGTTTCCACCAATGTGAGAATATGCAGCTAAATACTTTGGAGTACTTGTGTAATGAGAATGAATGGCGTTTTGGGTCTTGGCTGCTGCTGTTACGAGTCTGGAGGGGATGACTTTCACATGATGTCTTAGAGCTTATGGAGGTCATGGGATGTATGGCACTAATAGTTTTCCCCTGCCTATTACCAGAATAAAAATGTAAGGAATCTAGGACTACGAGCTCACATGACACCTTAGTTTCACTGCTATGAGGATTAATCCTGTTTTTGCAGAGTTACACGACACCTATGTTCGGAATAGCAATGCTCCCACACTATTCTCTCCACTTCTGCACCAAGTATACTATGTAAAGTATGCAAATGTTTATGGTTTGAACACACGGATGGCCTCCTACATTGGCATGGTGTACACAATGCATTGTGCTAAATTTCACCTTCAATTTCCAGTATGAGGGATGAACTGAAAGCAGCGGTTGTTTTACTTCCTCCTTTTTAGATTCCTAATATTTAAGTTAAAAACAAACAAATAATGAATAAAAAATACTAAATAACCAGTTAAGCCACATGGAACATACTGAAGTCATGTGACAATGTAGCACACTATTGATACTATTATTGTTTGCATAATTGTAGTTTTTAAAAGGAAAAAACATGTATACAGTGAAGTATTCGGGACGTATGCCATGCTTGTATGGCAGTTTGACTAAAGCCACTAGCTTGACAAACAAATGAAATTTGACCTTTAAATATTTGCCGTTTTGGGTTAAACTGTTTTTATTTTTACAGTTCCTTAATGGACCTAACAAAATTAGTTGATTTAGTTTAGTATTTGTTATTTACTTTAATTAAATATGTATTTATAAATTTTTTTAATAATTTAATCATATTACTAATACGTATTTGTAAAACCTTATTTAATTACATTGTTATTAAAGTGTAAATTTACATATACTTAATATATATATATTATAATATGTGTTTTTATTTAAATTATTTTTATTTTTAAATTTTTTGAATTTTTTAATTTACTTTTTATTTTGCTATTTAATTCATTTTGATTAAAATCTTTTAATTTCTGAATTTTCTGATTTTGTTAATTTCTTTTTCTGTCTGCTTGGATAATCTGATTTTGTGACTAATCTAGTTCTAGTTGTCTGCTTGGACAAAACAAGTCCGTGTTTGTAAACTAACTGTTAGTGTCCGAATTCCTTGTTGCATTGTTCTCATTTTTTCTCTTAAGTGTCGTATTCTGTCAGCACATTGCTGTTAGCACGCTAGTGTCTCTGAATGCCTGTTTGGATCTGTGTGGAGGATAAGAGGTGAGGTTCAGATGGAGGCAGAGGTGTGTGGAGGATAAGAGGTGAGGTTCAGATGGAGGCGGGTGTGGCAGAGGTCCATCTTTCACACACACACATAGTAATCCGGGTGTGGCATCCATCTTTCACACACACACATAGAGGTATCTTTGTCTCATCTCGCGACTGTCTCCACCGGTGGAGTGAGAAATCGGAGCTGGCATGTGTGAGTGTTGGACACTGGCAGTCCCACTGAGCCATCTGCTGTAGCAATGTGTCAATGTAATTAGGGCTGGATGGCTTGTGTCAGATAAGACTGCTCCTTTACAGCTCCGTCTCCTGCAGCTGCACACGCTATCAACTGAACAACGCGTGACTGGCGGCTGAACACACACTTCTGATCAGCCAGCTAAAGGATCTCATTGCAGGCAGAATCATCATTTCCACTCTTAACATGAATTATATATGTTGATGATTGACTTGGTGTGCACCATTCACCCACAAACTCCACACTGCAGGAATAGTTCACCCACAAAAGACCATTTTGTCATGATTTACTCGCCCTCTTACGTAAAAGGAGTGATTTTTAAGAACGTCTTAGCTGCTCTTTTCCACACAATGAGAGTGGATGGTGATTCCAAGCTTTAATATAAAAAAGAGCTATAATATCATAACGGAATGACTTATGATTTTCATACACTGCCGTGAAGGTCTGCAGGGATCCTTTCTGTGATATTGTTTCATCTTTTATCATGTGTTGGTTGGTTCACATGAATTTAAGTCGGTGGGCAGAAGTTTTATACATAATTTATTAAATAAACATGTTTAGTTAAAAATATTTTAACAAAACTTAACCAATTAAAAAGTATCTAATGCTCACCAAGGCTGCATTTATTTAATGAAAATACAGTAAATACAGTAATATTGTGAAATAATATTACAAATGAAAATAACTTATATATTTCTACTAATATATTGTAAAATGAAATAATATTACAAAAGCTGAATTTTCAGTAAAATGTAATATTGTGATCAAAGCTCATAATAATATGCTTATATACTCAAGAAAAATTGCTGTTATTATTGTTAATGTTGAAAACAGTGCTGCTTAAGATATTTCTGGAAACGTAAAAAAACAGCATTATTTAAAATAAAATTATTTTTCTTATAAATGATATGCCTTTACTGTTCATTTTGATTACTTTAATGCACCTGTGCCGGATAAAAGTATTAATTTCTTAAAAGATAAATAGTATTGACTAAACTAATATTTCTTCTAACAAATAATAATACCATTTTATTAATAATAACATGCAAATCATCTTAAGAGGTTTTCTTTCAAGAATTTCATCTCTTTGAGACTTTTTTTGTCATTGTGATGTTAGGACACTTAACTGAGATTTTTTGCTTCAAGCTCACAAAAAAGATCAAAATGAATTCTAATTAATTTATTATAATCATGCTGATGTGTTTTCAAGTCAGTGTTTTTATAAATTGCATTCTGCATTTTTTTTGTTAGTATTATTAACTAAATTAAACTCAGGTCTGACTCCGTTCTGACTTGAAATATAGAGCTAACATGGACTGATGTTATGATGATGTGCCTGCAGTCTCATACCTGAACTCAATGACCTGGATGCTTTAAAGCACTCACGTGAGTCTTTCACATGCTCCCGGCTGCAGCCCCAGGCGACATGCATCAGTGCTCCATGGAGCTAAAGCACTCATTCATCTTCATTTACAGGAAACAGATCCAACATCAGGGATGAGGGACTGGACATGCTATATTCCTGTAGTCAACATAAATAATGTTTGCTACTTTACAAAAAGATCTGTTAACAGTAAACATGCTGCACTTGCATGACAGAGACGGAGGAGGCAATTCAGGGAAATGCATCTTAAATGGAAATCTTAAAGGAAATGAAAATGGTGTATCTAGTTTCTTCCTCTTTTGGCAGTTTCTGATGTGGACAATTACCATATCTACAGAGTCAGCCATGATTTATACATTAATATGAAGCTTCTTTACATGAGCATATGAGAAAATCATATTTAACTCATGCACACTTGAGTGGATTTGGCCAAGTTTAAAACTAATGTGTATCGGCTCGCATCCTAATAGCGAAAGAGTCTGTTTTTAAAGCCATAATCCTTTTATCTCAAGGGAGGTCTTTTTTATCTTCATTGCTCCGAGATGTTTTGGCATTTAAGTTGAAGCTGATATTTAATATTTTTCAGGTAGTTTATTGAGGCTAATCTTGTGAGAAAACAATGCAATTAGTGTAACGCAGCATTTAACTGTATTTGCAGATACTGTAAGCAGATACACCAAACTGTTGTGCAAAATGCAAAGATGTATTTTTTTATTTAAATCATTTTACAAAAGTACTTTCATTCATCTTCACTAATTGTCTGGAACTGCGTTTATGTGTGTTCTGCTGCTCTCTAGTGGTCTCATGAATCGCCTCAGAACCTTACACAAGTGGATACAGACTCCTGTATGACACAGCTTTGTTACAACTACTTAAATTAAATTATATAATTATATTTAAGCATATACAATATTTAAGTTGTATCAAACTGTAACGTTTTAAACAGTATGCTACATTGTTGTCATGATCGTTACGCTATTATATGCCATCGTTATCATGTCGTAAGTAGATTCATTATTTTGAAATAACGTTTGACATTTGTGAAAATGTCTTTACTTTTGGCAGTTAAATCAAATGACAAGCCAAAGTATGTCTCTGAATTCAATTCCAGTTCATTTGCCACAGAATGAATTGGCACGAGTTGGTACTTGTTTAACATTTATTTCTCTCTGCTCTCCACAATCAACTCTGCCCCATTGTGTGTGTTTGTTTACCCATTCATTTACATTCTCTGCGTTATAATGGCATCTAAAACAACATTAGCCTACTTCCTGGTCGCAAGCTATTTTCCTATAAGGAAGTAAACAAGTCCCGAAAGGTTACATCAGGGTACAATAATGCACTGCTTTCTTACCAGGTTGCGTTACAAATAACAGGCTTGCCAAGTGTTTATCACGATGCTAAAGCACTGTTGTAAGCAGTTTTGCTAAACGCCTTAAAGAGATATTCCAGCTTAAATAGTCCAGTTAAAATTCCGTCATTTACCCTCATGTCTTGTCAAACATGCGTGACTTGCTTTCTTCTGTGGAAGTCAAAAGAAAAAGTTTTGAAAAATTAAAGGCTGAAGTTGGAATTTCTGAGTGAACCATTTCTGTTTGTAGTACGTTCCTGTCCAGAGTTAAAGGGATAGTTAACCCACAAATTAAAATGAGCTGTTTACTTACCCTCAGGCCATGATGGGTGACGTTTTTTCTGGAGTAGAACAGAAAAAAAAGGTTTTTAGCTGAAACCGTGATCCTTGTGATTCATGCAAGTCAGTTGCAGTCACTTTGAGAGTCAAAAAAGCATATCAGGAAACACAAAGTTAATATCTGTGGCTCTTGATTTGGTCTTAAAGCATTATAGTGCAAGAAACTGAACATTATTTAGGCCTACAACATTATTGCCTGTAACCCACAGCCTCAGGCAAACAGGAAAGTCTGATTCTTATCTGTGAACTGGTTTATTCAGACAGTCAGTTCAAATAATGTAAAATATGTAAAATTAAGTAACATAAATTAAATCTATTATTAAAGCACCCAATAATGATATTAAACATGGATGTTTTACATGTCTAAAGCATTCTAAAGTGAATTAAATATCTCCATTAACTTACATTTTTACATAAACAATGAGAAGCAAACTTCAGTTTCGCCCCATCATTCAAGTGCTGGGTTCACGCATGCACATATCAGTGGCGAATTCATTGTAATATCATATATACCAGTATTTTTGGCTTATTTTGAGTGACTGTCAGGCATCCGAAAGTGAATTTTGATTGAGCAACTTGTAGATCTGTGCTAACTCAATTCAGTCCGAGTTGGTAAATTGGTTCACTAGCTCACTAAAAAGAACCGGTTCAAAAGAATGCTTCGTTTGTGAACTAGACATCACTCTGGAGTCTGGACCGTTTCTCTGAGGCTCTGGATTAGTGTTTTATATTCACCTTAAGTAAGCCTATATGGGTGAGACTTCCGGTTCATTAGCCACAATAGGGAAAATTATTAAATAATAATAATAATAAAACAGCTTGCACTACAAACCAGTGTGTTCATAAGTAAGATAATACACTAAAATAATATCCCTGATAGCACACGTACATCTCAGAGATGTCTATTAGATGTTTGCATTAACATCTGCAAGACGTATTTTTTAGGGTGTTTGCTCATCTGCAATACGTCTATAGGACGTTTCCTTTTAGATGTCAAATAGACGTCTATTAGATGTCTTTAAGATGTTTATGATTTAGAATGTATATAAAACAGAGATCTAAAAGACGTCTGCCAGACGTTCGTAGACAGCTGTTGCTTTCCAGATCAAGAGATCTTAAACAGACATTTTGCAGACGTACGTGTGCTGTCTGGGTTGATAAGACACCAATTTGCAATATCAAGCAACAAACTGAGTGGTTTTGTACAGCTAAAAATAGCTTGGAAGCAAATGAGATCGGAAGCTACACCCATTAAATTTACAAATGGCCACGCCCATTTTTACGGGAAGAATAAGGTTATATTTTCTTGCACAGACAGACTGTTTCGCTTCATAAGATTTCAATATATTGTCAGGAGACACGGGTATTAATTTTGTGTAGCCTGATGTATTATTTTTTTGACTCTCACAATAACGGTAATGTTGACTTGCCTTTTATGAATCACCAACCAGAGTTTCAGCTAAACATCTTCTTTAATGTGCTACTCAAGAAAAAGTCACATACATCTTGGATGGTCTGAGGATGAGTAAATTAACAAATTTTCATTTTTGGGGGTGAACTATTCCTTTAATCAGAGCAGGTTTAGACCGCAGCAGATAGCAGAGTGAGAGTTAGTAATAAGCAGAAGAGGTTAGAAGAGGAAAGTTACAACCATTCCAGTACTCCTACAAACTCAGACCGTTCTCTCTTCAGATACAGGCACTGAAGAAGCACAGCTGTGTTTGCTGAGCACTGAACAAGGGAGGACATCTGCTGAATTAAGGACAAATCCAGAAGGAAAGACATGAAGACGCAGAGGACATAGGAAAGTACAGATGTCATGACATTTATTCAAGGCATGCTACAATTAAAGTTGATTAGGAAAAACGTCAGCAGGGTGGGTAATAAGAATAAGAACTCTAATAATGAGTATGCATAATAATAAGCCATTCATAAACAGAAAAAAAACACTTTCTACAAAAAAAATGTAATACAAAGAAAATCTCCACTCAATCATGCACTGCAAAAATTAGAAAATATGTTTCTTTAATAGTTTATCTTCTATTTGCATTTATTACATCAAACTCATAAACTGGATACGCTCATGTCTCTCCCCAATTCCCACAAGTCACATAAACGGCTTTACAAATGAAAGCTGGTACTGGTATGATATCAAAATACAGAAGACAAACTGTGTTTTTATGTTAATTTCCATAAATACAAAAACCAGTTCATATTGGTGTGTGTGTATCTTGTTCCCCGAAACCATTTTTTGGCCAGGTTAAAAATAATAATAAAGTAAAATAACAAGGGAACACATATGTACAGCATTTGTTTCCTTTTGGTAATGAAACATTCATAAAAACGATAACTTAAGTATTTCATTGCGTGTCAAAGCATCCTGAGATCAACTCTTGCACTTCTGTATGTGTGCTGTGCTTGAGCGACACCTCAGTCTGCTAATTTAGTCTAGCCCCTCCCTTTAATGCAAATTAGACCGTTCAATTAGCATAATTATAGCCCATAAATTTAGTCATGAGAAGAAAATAGAAAGCATTATGTCTGAAATTTAAAGTTTACATCTTAAGGGTCAATTGCATCGTAATAAAGCAATAGAATATGTAAATCTGAACAGTGCTGCATCAGTTCCAATTCAATCAAATCCTTTGGTTTCAGTGGTTAGTTTCTTGTTATGGTCTCGGATGTTTTAAAGTAAAGCTTTTTAATGGAATTGATGACGATATCAGCAAAAAGTGTAACCGCTTATCCGTTTTACAGATCGTGGCGTCTATCCGGAGCAGTTCGTGAAATACCGAAAGCGTAAGGCGGTTCGAATGAATCCATAAGGGCCCGGTAACACATTCAGAATCGCAAATGAGTCTCGCTTGACGGGGACAAGGATATGGCTTGACCTTTCTGAGGGAAACGGACAGAACAGACTGCGGGACACGCGAAAAACAGACTCGTAACATGATCGAGAGGGGAAAATACAAGAAGTTTGTTGGTTTCTGATATACAGCCAGGAAATAAGTTACAAATAAGCTAGATGAAAGGCACATAAACTTTGGTCCTGCATTATTTGTGACTTTTTCAGTAAAAAACCTGGAAAAAACCATACACGTGTGTAACTGCTCGAGTGAGCGCGGATATCGACGAGGAAATGTCTTACAACACAGCGGAACGTTGTTGCCTGAGTCAAGACGTGGTTGGAAAATGTTACGCTTCGAGAAACAAAAACGAATGACTTCTTGTGTGACACGTTTATGGAGTCTGGCTTTTCTCCTGTTGATAAATAAAAAGCATTGCAGCTGGAAGCAGATCGGCGTTCTGCTTGCGCGGCTGCGTATATTTCGCCTTCCTCTAGCGATCGCTCTCGTTCCCGTTACAGACCCAGAACTGCTGTTGTGAAGAGGCAGAGTGACAGACAACAATCTTGAACCAGTTTTCACACTCTTAATAAAGAAAATCAACAAACCCCCAAAAAAGAACAAAAAGCATCACAACAGAGCAAGAACGAAATAGGCTAAAACCCCTAAAATGAATCAATAATAAGATACAGTAAATAAGATACAACTCCAAAACACACAGGCGGAGGTCTCCGACATCAGCATCACTCCATAGCAAAACTGAAGGCAGACCTGAACACAGAGCGAATGCTGTGGGCTTCTGGGTCTCTGTGCGCTCGTTCAGAGGCAAATTTAGACTGAATGTATGTATTAGGAGTTTCATAATCATGTTAGAATGACAGAACAGAGATGATATCAAGCAGATCACACTGTTTGATATAGTCCACACTGGCAGATATTGATTTCTGAGTGGTCCTTCCCATGAAAAACTCACTGGCATCGCGTTACGGTTTGTGGGAGGTTGTCAGAATGTTGCTATACGGTTGCTGAGATGTTCTGAGTGGTTTTAATGTTTTGCTATGCGGTTGCTAGGGTGCTCTGGTGGTTGCTAGGTGGTTACTTACTGGCCCAAAGAAAAAAGAGCCCACCTCCAAGTCTCAAGATTAGTGGTCGACCCATATTTTTTTTTATGGCCGATATCTTAGAGAGGATGGTGGCCGATATATCACCACACGATTTCATTTAAAGATAGTAAAAACACATGCATAACAATTGCTAACATTTTATTTATATTTATTTTACATAATATTTACTGAAATTTATGTGAAAATGTATAAATATGAAAAAACTTAACTTAAAAAAAATAAATTCTGATAAATAAATAGTTTTAATTAGATGGCCATTTTTTATGCAGTCAACAAATGCACATTTCAGAGGATCTCACACCTGAATTCAATACAATTAGCAAGGTTAGTAAATTACTACATACTCAAAGACTTGTTTAAATTAAATGTGAATTTGCTGACACTTGATGAGGAAGTATTATAGTGTTTGTTTTCTGTTACCAATAATAAGCAAACGCTATAACACTGTTTAGTATGGTACTGTGTAATAATGTATGATTCAGAACGGTTGAACAGAGACGGTAAACTAATGAAGATGGAGAACGGGAGTCGTGTGCGTTTATGAGCTGATGTTCTCAGCGCTGTCACAATAAATGTCCCGTGCGCCATCAAAATAAAAGTCTTCTGAAATATCGGGTAAACAGAAATAAAAAAGCCAAATATCGGCCGATATATCGGTTGACCACCACTCTAGAAACAACTTGGATGGCTCCTTTAATGTAAGTCACTGGGATTTATTTTTTGCCCGTTTTAGCATTCGTCTGGCAAAAAAGTGTGATCACTTTATTTTTCAACGTCACAGATGTGCTCATAACAGCTCGATTACATACTATTTAATCAGAACAATACACAAGCTTACAGCAACCTCTGTCTTCGAGCACGAAATATTTATATCAGAGCTCAAGGACATTTTTTTGGCCTAGAAAGGCTTTATGTAACAATGGTACTCAGGTCTAGCATACATATGTACACACACACCAGCAAGGGAGAATAGAGACCCACAGCATGCTCTGAACATTGTTGTTCACCATTCATTTTTCTAATGAGAGCATTCACAGCAACATACATCATAACTTACATCTCATATCATATTAAGACCACATGGTACTGAGTCCCCACAAAATGCACATCTATAAGAGCTAAAAAAAGAAGAAAAATCAAGATCAAAATAAATCAACCCTCTCACCAATCCCACAAAATAGTACATAAGATATTTTAAGTAAAATTTCTAAAACCTATTTGATTATGAACACATAATAAGGCACGTAATAAGAAATTAGGTAAATACACAGTAAATATGATTTTTTTTCACCATGATTTCTTGAATGATTATAGTGGTACAAAAACCAGATGATGTTTCAAATTTGATTTTTTTTCTCTTCCATAAAAAAGAACAAATTACCAAAAATAAGTAACTTTTGTTTTTCTCAAAAAATCTTGACAATCCTTAAGATATATAGACCTGAATAGCTTTGCTGTAAGACTGTAAACTTCAACAAAATTAAATTTCTTTTGAGAAGTGAAAGCGAAGTTTCGAATCGCTTCAGGTGAAAGAAGTCAAAGACAAAAAAAGTCACGGTCCCTTGCCTTGCATGAACATTACGATTCTTGATTTATTTCGTTAATAGAGGATATAGCGCACAGGCACAGAAGCTGCTCCCTTTAGATGCTACTCAACAGGTCTACGGTGACCCTCCTTGGAATGTTAAGGCCAGATATTTCACTAAATGAGACCACGCCTTCCTCGTACGCACAAGGGAGTCATCATATATCATCATATATGAGAGAGAGTCCCGATGAAACCGGTTATAATACACTAGTACTTACTAAACACATACTTATAGTATCAGCTTCTGTGTGTGCACACCATTGCCATGTTCCAAAACCTAGTGAGCTGTCTACTTAGACAGCATTTTAAGGCATCACAGGCATGCTTCAAACATATCTAATTTTGGCCAAAATCTAAGACAGCATTTTGCATGTATCCTTTGTGGATAAGGCAATCCCAGAATGCACTGGGAAGCTCATTCAAGATGGTGGGCGAATCAAGGCAAATAAACTAATAACTTCCTGAATACAGAAAAATATACATTTGTTTGATTAAAAATTGATTATTTTGACTGCAGTGTTGATGTTTCGTTTGAAGCCAAATACCCTAAAATTAACCAATTATATGAATCAACTGATTCAGGAGTTTGAAATTAGCATGTAGCTAAGCTAATGTTGCAATACCTGTGTATACACAAAGCACAAGTAAATATTGAGCATTTTCTATGTAGTTTTACATTTACATAGTGTGTGATATTTGTCGCAATGCACTGCAACATCTCAAGGCTGTCTATAGTAAATAAAGCCAAAGTTCCATATTAGTCAATTTGTCCTGTTATCGGAAGTAGCGCAAAAGCAGAGATTACATCAGAAATAATGCCGCATCTAACGTAGACAGTAATGGGTTCTTTTTTTATTTTGTACTGCATTATCAGCGTCGCAACATGCTAACATCTAACTGGACTAAAATCAATTGAGTCCTCCAATGCCAGGCTTCAAATGCTGCTCAAAATTCGTAATGTACCCATTTTTTGTATGGAACCTATGGAGGAGATGCTAGTTTTGGTGTGAGCTATATTTGGATCTTGCTGCCAAACATTGACAGGATTTTGATGGTCTCTGTCAATGTTTATTGACTGTTGCAAGTATTTCCATGATGTCAAGGTCTTTGTGTGATTGGCTAACAAGATTCAACTAAGCAGACCGTTTTTTCTCCAATGATACAGACTCAGAGTTTACCATCTCCACCTCTTGAAGAAAACCTCTGGTCTGGACTCTGTTGGAGGCGAATTTCCTGTGCAGATCAGTCAGGTCAGATTAGTCACTTATGGGCTTTCATGGCGATTAGGATGCTGCCTTAGAAGGCAGCTGCCTATGCAGCAGCTCACTAGGTTTTGGAAACTGGGTGGCAACTCAATGTCATTCAGACTCTCTTTCCTTAAATATTTGGTTTGGTCAGATGCAGAGGCATTTAGTGTGGGACTGCAAGGCAAAAGAGAGTGCCACCCTCTTTTTTTGCTGTGACTCAATGGGCTTCACTACAGTTTCTGAGTAGTGAACAGAGAGCCCATGGCTGCAAACTCTCACCTGTGGCCAGAGCCGAGGAGTGAAAGAGCAAAGTAAAGAGCACAGAATCTTCTGTCCCTGTGTGGAAAGATGGAAAACAAGAAGAACGAAAGGAAAAGACTCAACTAAGAGCAAGAAGGGGAACAGAATGGAGGAAATCATTAATTTCCCATCGAGATCACGGGCTATACCATTCACATTGAGAATTTCACTTAGGAGGCGGAGCCTACTATCAGGCTGGGCGTTGCTGATTGGAGCGTTCCAGTAAAGTTGACAGCTGGCCGTGAGTTTTCTGGAATGATCGTGCATGTTTGAAAATGTTCGCCCCGGTTCAGAGGAACCCGATCGACTGGACAATGACATTGCGCGCCATTGCACACAGATGTTCTCTGACAGCTTTGCAGGTGCAGAGAGCCCAAGGAAGGCCGGTCTGTCCGATATAAAATTTTCATAATACAAGAAAAAAACGAACCACGCCATTCACTATCTATTCACAGATGCCTACCATCTGGCTATACATCTTTGCACAGTAAACAGATATGAGGATGCCAAACATTCCCCACGGTGCCTGTCTTCAATTCAAATCAATCAAAGTGCCGAGAAACAAAAGGTTTGTTAGCCGAAACAGCTGCGGATTTTAAATACACTCATTCTTGAATCCATAGCACTCTTGTTTTAATGCTACTCTGAAGTAAAAGGACAAGCCCATTGGTCGAGGCCGTCGCTACAGATATTTTTTTCCAGCAGCACCTTGATGATGACGTCAGTGACATTCAAACGGTGACCGTGTGTTCAACACATCCCATGGGAAATGGGGCGCTCCGTTGAAACAGCCAATGAGAATGAAGGTGTTATTTTTTGAGGGGAGGCACAGAGGAGACTCCGCCCTCACTTAGGTCTGGGGTATCAAGGCCATTGAGCTACAGGAGTGTCAGTGTCCAATGTAATCGGCAAGTGTGCGGTGAAGAAACTTCCTCAGCATTGACTTTTTTGAGAATGTTCACCTCGTGTTAGTTTGCGTTTCACATCAACGAAGTCCTCGCCAATCGACTAAAGAGGGAGTCCAACTTCCTCCACACGGAGGTTCCCAGAAACGTCACATTGTCATGATATCCCATGTGTCTACAGCCCTGGTTTCGTGTGAGTACAACAAACTCACTCTCAGACTGTCTAAAGGTTATGCAGTAGTCTCTTATTTGCTTTTTTTTCTTTCTTTTTAGTGGAAATCTCTAAAACTACACCATGAATATCTGTAATGTTTTTTTTTGAGTTTGTCAGTCAGTCTTATTCTCTGAATGAAACAGTCAGACTGCTGAAGGTAGAAGGGCTGGTATGGGGAGGATGGGGAAAGGGTGTGTTTGTAGTGAAGGGGGTGCTAGATGGTGGATTTGGAGAAGGACACTCGCAGATGGTGGTTTTCTCCAAGGTCGTGGTTGTGGAGGTCGATAAGAGCCTGGATTGCTTCTTCCACCGAACCCAGTTGGATCAGCGCCATCTTGCGGTCCTTCCTATTAATCATATATCAATAGTGAAAACCAGACACTGGGTGATCCTGAAATTTAGGACCAGTTGGTCCAATGAGATAAGGTCCAAGACAAAGAAAATTTACAAATCTTTTGAACACATTCGTATTGGTTTCAAATGGTTTTGAAAAACATTTACAGCTTTTCCAACAAAATAGTTTCGATGACTACTCTAAGATTGTCATGTGGGGCAACCATCAACTAAAGGTAAGGTAAATCATATTTTCCTTACAGAAAACACAACTTAAAGGGATAGTTCACCCAAAAATGAAAATTCTTTCATCATTTACTCAGGTGAAGAATGTTGGTAACCAATCAGTTGCTGGTAGCCATTGACTTATATTCTTTCTATACTATGGAAATCAATGGCTAGCGTCAAAAGTTTGTCTCCACATTTGTGTTCAACAGAAGAAAGAAACTCAAAAGTTTGGAACAAGTGGAAGGTTAGTAAATGATGACAAAGTTCTAATTTTTGGGTGAACTATCCCTTTAAACAATGTAAAACATTGCTCCAAGAGGGCCACGTGTTTTCCTAGCAAACTTAAAATCACCGTTCACCTTTTAGCAGATCATATAGACAATGTTTATAACATTTCATTAATGTCTTTTCACAAAACAACTCATCCTTATCGGCCTTGTTGTCGAAGAAAGATACAAGCAGACTCTTCCCTATCTGAACAAATGCTTATTAAAATCAGATAAATGAAGGCGGAGAACAAAAATAAATGTGAAGAGAACTCACTGGAAAAACTTGAAGGCCTTGACTGTGTATCCAGAACTGGCAAACAGCTCTTTCAGAAAATCATCCGCAGTGGAGGGACTGGGGGACGAAAGAAACAGAAACAGTGTTTACAAAGGACAAAACATAGCACCTTATCTGATGCCAACAATAATGCAAAACTTCTAGTGGAGTGAAACAACTGCTCATATGATAATATGGGGTGATATGAACAAAAATCATATATCATAGTATAAGTAATTTTTAGTTTCTTTTTCTGGAAGTTCAAACAACAAATAACAAACTCCCCCACATTTGCACATCTTCAAAAATGCTTATTTAAGTTAGTCCAGCAAAACAGGGTTGTTTTTTGTAGCAATTGTTTGTAACATGCTCTATTGAGCATGTGGTGCCCGATGTGTGCCAGTCACTCACGGGATATTTGAGAGGTGCAGGGTGGCGGAAGGAGGGAAGATGTTCTGGAAGTTCTTGGAGCCGGGCTTTTTGAAGCGGTGCAACGGGCTCCCACTGAAGTCTTTGGTCAGGCCCTGGTCCTCCTGACCCTCCCTGGGGAGCTGCACCGTCTGGTGCTTTGAGATGGTCACACGGATCACCTTACTATGCAGACGCTGACCGCTCAAATGACTCATCGCTTAAAAAACAAACCCAGAGATAATGTGTTATAGATAAGCTTTAACCCTGAGACAAATTACACTTACACTGAACAAACCTTTTTCTTACATTTGAACAACAAAAACTCATGCATAAGAGTTTTTCCTCAACCCTGCCTCTAAATATGGTTGCCACTTATATGACTACTTCACCTCATTTTATACACACATTTTGGCTTCATTCACAAGACGAAGTTCTGAGTGAATCATTTTGTGAAATGTTTCTTACATAAATGACTGTAGAAAATGTTGAGGAATTCATCATTAGGTAAATTTGTGTAAATCAAAAGCAAAACCATTGCTACATAAATTCATGTGTAAATCACACATAAAGCCATTACTATTACTATGAATAATTCACAAAAAAGTTATGTAAATTTGCATAAATCATTTAGAAATGGATTCACACATAAATGTACTGCATAAAACACTGATAAAACCATTCTTAGGTTCATTTCTTTGTAAATTAATAACAAAACTATTCTTACACTTTTACTAACAATGAACTATACATTTATCACTAAACCATTCTCATGTTAATTTTTTTTGTAAATCAATAGCAAAACTATCCTTACATAAATTTCTGTGTACTGTACATTGTATGAAAAATCATTATTACGTTAATTTACATGTAAGTCAGTGGCAAATCCATTCTTCTGTAAATTGCATTTGCAAAACCTTTATGTAAATTTGAGTAAGCCATTTGCAAAAATGATTCGCACATAAATTAGTGTATAAAATGTTCTTATGTACATTTTTAAATCAATAAAACCATTTTGTAAATTTCTGTGCACTGTACATTGTGCGCAATTGTTTCGTAAATTTCTATGTAAGTCATTCTGAAAAACATAAAATTGACTAATGTGCAAAATATAAGTGTAAATTGTAAATCTATTTCACATTGCAAGAATGTTTTCACAAGCAATTTACAATTTTTTCCCTCAACTCCTAAAAAAAATTCAAGCCGACAATAACCTTTGCATTAAAAAAATAATGAAATAAAAAAAGTTTTTTTGTTTATGGCTATCGTCATCATTGTCAAGCATCGCAATCAGCACTCAATCAATGCTTCAGATAAATATGTTATCACAACCAAACCTTTGCCGTGTCCTTTCATACATGAAAGATTCCTTTCATTTCTCCATGCTCCATTTCGTAATATATTATTAAATTGCATCAGAATATTCCTCTGTCGAAATTATGAGACATTTAGTAGAAAAAAAATGCTATTTTTATAAATATTTCATTCATGGTTCGGTCTACATCCACCAACGATACAACCAGACTGATTTGTAGCTTTAATACAGCCACTGATCAAAGGATGAAGAGAATGTATCAAGATGAAAAGGATTTCAGTGTAATGCCTGGCGTACCGAGCTGGGCTTGCGTGGCGTCTGCCATCTGTATTAAAGCATTCTCTTTCTTGTTGAACAGAATCTTGACTCGGTGAACATCTCCGTACACTCCTGTCGGGATAGAAGAGAAATTTAGACTTTTTGTGCTCAAAACACAATTTACAGCAAATAATACACTATCGGCGGATCTCAGGGTTTTATTATTGAAGGCAGAGGGCGACAGTAACTCCTTACATGCTCAGAGCGAGCAAACATGTTTAAGGATATCACTCACACTAGGGTCTGTCTCTGATGTTGACAGTTATTAAATTGTAGGGACAATAACAATGGCACACACTGAGCGTGTGTATGGGAGAATTTGAACATTCATAGGATGGGTCACAATCTGCAAATAATCTCCCGACTGTGTGTTTGCAAGGAAATGGTCTCATCGCTCAGCTTCTATCCTCTACTGCCTTCATTAAAAACAGCCGTCTGCACATCTAATCTGAAGGAGTAATAAATTCATCCTTACCGAATAAAATGAAGAGCCCGAGTGGTGATATGCTCTGCAAGAGATGGGACATTATCAGAGATCACTCAGTACTGAAATATAAAAAGCGCTGGAAGAAGATGAAATGAGTATGTGTAAAATGTATGAAGAAATATTAATAGATGTGGTGATTGGATGTGAAACATGTTGACACTGATCACTTCAATGTGAATGCTGGCCACTAATGCTGTAGAAATTAAATGAAGAAAGTGTCTTGTGTCATCAATTGCTGAGACTGAATTAAGACGCATGAAAATAGGGTTGGATTAGCTCATATAATAAGATAATAGACTGGAGGGAATCATTTTAAAGGCACTGATATTTTAGGTCAGTGAGTGTTTATCATAGTCTCTGTGCAATAATATAAGCAAAGTAATGGCTCACATTAGTCCAATAGAGCTATACAGTACATACATACATTTAACAACAAAAAAGCATTTTATGCAAATGCACATACCAGAAAAAATACAAATAAGTGCATATTTATACCATTATATATTTTATATAAATGATAAATAGATGTTCCACAAAAATGTAAAGTAGCACAACTGTTTATAACATTAATAATATTAATAAATGTTTTTTGAGCAGTAAGTGAGCAAACAATATAAGAATGATTTCTGAAGTATCATGTGACACTGAAAACTGATGCTGAAAATATTGCTTTGATCACAGGAATAAATGGTATTTTACAATTTATTCACATAGAAAACATTTATTTAAAATTGTAATAATATTTCACTATTTTTACTGTATTTGTTATTAAATAAATGCAGTCTTGGCGAGCAGAAGAGACATCCAAAAACTTAAAAACAAATTATATTATATATTAATTTATGGATGACGGTATCTAGATCAGTAGTCTAATTATCAGTATCAGCCATAAAAAAACAATACCGGTGTCAATATGTAAAATAGTAATAATAATAATCATCATCATCATAACAACAACAACAACAATAATATATATTTTTTATTATTATTTAGGAATTAGGGTTATTTTTACAATAAACTAAAACCTTAAATCATTCTTGTAACTAGAAATAAAATAAACAAACGGAAAGGATATATATATATATATATATATATATAATTTCAGCATTGCTTATTCTCTTGTGTACTTGATGTACTAACATAACTATACATTTAAAATTAATAAAAACTACATAGGCATAAAAATAATAGAAATTACAAAAACAACAATATTACAAAAACTTTAAAAAGAAACAGAAGACATACAGACAGAGACATACAGACAGAGACAGACAGACAGACAGACAGACAGAGACAGATAGACAGACAGACAGACAGACATACAGACAGACAGACAGACAGACAGACAGACAGACAGAGACAGACAGACAGACAGACAGACAGACAGACAGACAGACAGACAGACAGACAGACAGACAGACAGACAGACAGACATACAGACAGACAGACAGACAGACAGACAGACAGACAGACAGACATACAGACAGACAGACAGACAGACAGACAGACAGACAGACAGACAGACAGACAGACAGACAGACAGACATACAGACAGACAGACAGACAGACAGACAGACAGACAGACAGACAGACAGACAGACAGACATACAGACAGAGACAGACAGACAGACATACAGACAGAGACAGACAGACAGACAGACAGACAGACAGACAGACAGACAGACAGACAGACAGACAGACAGACAGACAGACAGACAGACAGACAGACAGACAGACAGACAGACAGACAGACAGACAGACAGACAGACAGACAGACAGACAGACAGACAGACAGACAGACAGACAGACAGACAGACAGACAGACAGATAGATAGATAATATAATTTTGACAAACCACTGTGGTCTTAAGGGGTTTTTGAAGGGCACTTACAGTATAATTGTAAACTCTTCCCTACAGCTGTTATCAATTTGATATCATATAAGTGACAGATTTGTGGTGAAAGGGCTCACAGAGAAGGGTTAGTCACTTGTGTTGACATCAGTTATGTCGTGGGACGGTGATGTTGAGGGTGAGGGGGGGGGGGGGAGGAACTCACTTCAGGGTTGAGGTTGGAGACGAGGAGCACAGAGTGGATGATGGTGGGGACCATGCCGTGGATGGTCATCCGTCCTGTCATTGCTGATGAAGGGATGGTGAGATGTCCCAGAGCACCAGGCATCGCCTGCATAGACAGACCTGAGCGGAGCGGAGCCCGGCGGGAGGAGGGCAGTTGGGGAGGAGAGAGGGGAGATGAGGGGTAACGTGAGAGAGAGGAAGGGAAACTTCTAGAACAATCATCCGTTTTCACAACCTGTTGCCGCTTTTTCTGATAAACAACATAAGGTCTTCTTCTAATAGCTTATTAAATCAATGTGTTCAGGCATGCTGGGTAAATTTAGTCCAAATGAGTATTGAATTGGATGGTCGGGGTAGTTAAAAGGTTATCATTATTAATGGTACTTTAATTTGACTGAGGCCTTGATTATGCCATGATTTTTGTGACAGAAGTGGATAATTTGTTTTCATTTGGAACAACTTGAGGGTGAATACATGTTTCATTTTCAATATGTTAAATAATACACTGCTGTTTGAATGTTTAGGGTCTGTATGATTTACAAAAAATAATAATTTTATTCAGCAAGGATGCATTAAATTAAAATATTTCTATAAAAAAATGCTGATCTTTTGAGAAATGTTGGTTTCCACAGAAATATTAAGCAGCACAACTGTTTGTAATAATAACATAATAATAATAAATGTTTCTTGAGCAGCAAAATCAGTATATTCGAATGATTTCTGAAGGATCACGTGACACTGAAGACTGGAGTAATGATGAGGAAAATTCAGCGCTGCGTCAGAGAAATAAATTACATTTTACAATATATTACAATAGAAAACAGTCATTTTAAATTGTACAAATATTTCATAATATTACTGTTTTACTGTATTTTTGATCAAACAGATGAAGTCTTGGTGAAGAAAAGTGATTTCTTTCAAAAACATTTTAAAATCTCACAGACCCTAAACTTTTTAACAGCATTGTATATATTATTTAACTCATATTAAAATGTTAAATTATAAAAAAAATAAGAAATATTTTGTGAATAATATTAAATGCTGTCTTTAAGAAAACATTAATTAAAGCTGCAAAGTGACTTTAGCTATTACATTTTATCATATGAAAAATGTAATTGAAGAGCAATGTAATACACTTAAATTGGATGTATTGATGGCATAAATCAAAACAGAGAGCAAACCAATCAATAGCCAATTCTGAATGCCAAGCTTTCTAACGATGTTCAAATGTGACGTCAATACTTCTGTTTGTGTTAGTCCCTCTTCACTTTGCTCATTTTGCTGGAGTCAATCTGCAGATGTGTCTTGCAAGTGTCTCAGGTGATGACACGTAATACGTTTAATGATTCAGTCTGAAGACTGTCGTGAGCCGCACGACGCGGCCTCCATTACTGAGATGTGATGTGAGAGTGTGACTGTGTCTGGAAGCTTACCTGCCTGATGGAAACCGATAGCAGGGGCGAAACCAGCCGCCCCGGGGTATGGGGAGGAAATTATTCCAGGAGCCCCTGCACACACACACACACACACACACACACACGGTCAGCAACGGCAAACAACTGATTTATAAAATGAGAGCACAAGCACATAACAGGATAGTGATAGCAGTGTGTGTGCATCTACACCAACACAATGAGTTTTTTCAGGGAAAATCTAATATTTATGATTGATGACACCTATTCTTGTGGCACAAGCTTTTCATTTATAAATTAAAATTCATTGTGATATTTCTTTGGGGGCGTAAAATTACACTTGTATCATGGTGATACAACTGTTCTGATGACATAATGAAGATAAAAGTCTCATTACAAAGATAAAAAATAAATATTATTAAAAAGATTTACATAATCTTTTAATATTATTCAATGGAAAAAAGAAATATACAAATACAACCAGTTTTGAAACAGTTTTGTTAAAATATTGAGGAATATATTTAATGAATGACAGACAGATTCATACGGGAACAAGCCTTCATTAAGATTAGATTAATAATAATATAATTGGCACGTGTTTTAAACTAGATTTAAATATTTTTCATTTTCTTTCCGTTTTCTGATGAATTGTCATTGACCCACTCAATAAATGTGCTTTATAAAATAAAATATTAAATCACTAACCCTGTGAGAGCCTTAAATTAAGTATATTATCAGTATAACAGCATAATCTATAAAAGAGGCGCACATACTTTTGTCCCTATATCATCACAGTTTTATTATCATCTGATAATTTCGAGCTGACTATGACTTGCTGAGACATGCACGTTCATGTAATTCACAATTTGCCCATGTAATATCTCAATTTCCCAGAAGGGACGGGCTTAAGAGTGACACCATTGTTTAAAATGGATTTATTCAGCCTATTGAGATGTAAAGCACCACAGAGCTCAGAACAAGCAGTGAACATACATTTCAAAACCATCCTACTGGCAACAATAAAACATTTTCATGAGGGGTGTTACGGAAGAAGACCGACAAAATGGCAGTGGTCTAATAAAAGCTGCCATTTGGACACCTTTTATTGCTTTAGCGGGCGTCTGGAGACATCATCGAGCACCCCTGAGATTCCTGCCTGCACCCCGAAACAATTAATCAGCTCTGATTTACAGACACACACACAAGAAAACACACCGGCCTTATCAGTATCCACACCCCCTCTCGCTCTAGACAGCACGAGTGATTTACTGAGCCTGAGACAACAAGATGCGTGGATGGGCAGCCACAGTTATCTGCCGCCCCTCTGACAATGACACACACACAATAAATCTACCCTGAAAACGCTGTCCAGCCCACAGAACTCTGTGTGCATGTGTGATAAGGCGTGCCCTTTGATAGTGTGCATGCAACCAACAGATAGCATTATAATAAAACACACGCGGATTGCCCAGCTAAAGAGGAAGTGAGGAAGATGTGTGTTACACTGCTATTTCTAAATGAGTATTAGATAAACGGACAGCTTTGATTAAAAAACAAAATGTCAGTGCACACACACACACAAAAAAATGTATGGAATATTCCAAGTTAGAATATCAACAAAGTACAGGGTCACCAATGGATCCTCTGCAGTGAATGGGTGCCGTCAGAATGAGAGTCCAAACAGCTGATAAAAACATCACAATAATCCACATCACTCCAGTCCATCATAATGTCTTGTGTGTGTTTGGAAGAAACAAATCCATCACTAAAGCGTTTTAACATAAAACTGTCACTTCTGGCTAAAATACTAGTCCACAATCCATAATAACTCTTTCAGTAAAAAAGCCCATCCTCTGTTGTCACCCACATCAAAATCCACCTGCATATTCTTTCAGAACTATAACACTTATAAACAGTGCTTCATCTGTGCAAGTCTTATGATGGATTTGTTTCTTACAAACACACATCTCTTCACTTCACAAGACATTATGATGGACTGGAGTGGTGTGGATTATTGTGGTGTTAATCAGCTGTTTGGACTCTTATTCTGACGGCACCCATTCACTGCAGAGGATCCATTGGTGAGCAAGTGATGTAATGCTACATTTCTCCAAATCTGATGAAGAAACAAACTCATCTCCATCTTGAATGGCCTGAGGGGGGAGTACATTTTCAAGAAATTGTCATTTTGGGTGAACTATTCCTTTAAGGTGTTTTTAACCCAGAATAAACCTGAAACGATCTGGTGACAAATCTATAATCAAAGTGGAAAGTTTTCAAGTAAACAGTGCAAAATGTCTTTATACCAAAGATCAAAATTGACATTTAGGGTGAATCCCATTTCTCTGTCTTACCCCTTCCCATTACCCCTTCCCCTTAGTTTTGCGTGTTCACGTGAGAGTAAGGGCTGTCCCAATTCTCGTTTTGATCGAGGGGTAGGGCTAAGGGGAAGGGGTAGATAGCCCTTAAAACCAAGCATTTTTGCGAGCTTACTTGAAACCAAGGTGTACCCAGAACACACTGCGGCCAGATCATCCAGAGAGTATTTTCGGGTTAAATAATTTATTTAAAATTACGACAGTCTTGTTTTGTGCTCTACACAGTCCTGTAACTTACATATATATTTGCAACCATGCTCTTAATCGAAACGTTTTTAAAAATCGCTATTTTTCCACGCTAACGTTACATTGCTGATTTGCACAACAGTCCCGCATTTCTCTGACTAGAGAAAAAGATCACTAAAACCCACGCAATCGACATACACACAGTTTTAGACGGAGAGTTTGCGATCAACACTTGTCGCCTCTGGTGACGTAGCAGCCAGCTAGCAACGATGTATGATGACGTAACCGTAACCAAGTGGTGTCTCGTTTCATAGGGGTATGTTTTCACCCCTAGCGCTTACCACTCGGTTTCGAGGGACAAGGGCTAGGGGTAAGACGAAGGGGAAGGGGTAAGACAGAGAAATGGGATTCACCCTTAAGCAGCATCCTAAGTCTGACATCCTTTAGCTTGGGACAAGAACTTCCTCAGAGCTAAAGGAAAAGCACAGACTAAAGCAGATGGTGTGTGTGTGTGTGTGTGTGTGTGTGTGTGTGTGTGTGTGTGTGTGTGTGTCTGTATCTGGCTACAAGTTGTCTCTTTTATCTAATACACTACCAGCTTCAACACACATGCTGACACCACAAAACTTCCTCCAGCATTCCATGTATAGAAGATGCTCCAATAAGTGCAACTTTTGACAAATAGACATGGTATTGAAATTATTTTAAATATTAAAATCAAATATATCTAGTGTGTCAAAATATTAACACACATCCTGAATCTGATCATGTGGCCTTGATCAAGTGAATTTTGGTATGCTGTGAGTTTTTGGTATTGTGTGTGGCGGTAATGATGTGTGATGGTAATTATATATTTCAGTTTTTGGAGCAAACGTTGAGTGGCAATGACAGCAGTTTTGAGGAAAGTGACTATTGCTATTATTATTTATTCTCAAAATAAAAATATAATTATTACAAAATATAATTGCAATATATGATGAAAAAACTCAATGCAGATTTTTCCTAATTTTAACACATCATAAATGTATTATATCTGGGAAGTTAAAAACCCAATGAAGGACAAGGCCAAAATAGAGAAATTCTGGAAATGTATTTTAATTTAATTTAACTAAAATATTTAAAATGTATATATGTATAAAGAAATGTAAAACAAATAAAATCTATTCTTTAAAACTAGAACAATATATACTGTATATACACACGTTTCAAATCATCAACAGGAGACAAAGGTTCCCATATATTTCTGTGTGTCTTACCAAAAGCGGTCTGCATGGAGGGGTCCAGCGTGGGCTGCCCGTCCCCTGAGGGTAGGTCTAGACGTGTGAAGTCCCTGCTCTTGTCGTTGTTGTATTTCACATTCAGACTGGTCAGCTTGGAGAATTCAACACGCAGAGTGCAGCAGCCGTTGTAGATGTTCTGCCCGTCCAAAGACTGACACAGACATAAAACATTATACTGCGATTCTCTCACAAAGAAATTATAGTTTGCTTAAATAAAAACAAGTGTTTTGCTCATTTTTCCTCTATTATTCACATGTACGGATACAGTATACAATGAAAATATTTATTCAAATAAAAGTGTTTATAGAAAGTTGTACAAAAAAAATTACATTCTCATTAGATTCACCCAGCATTGCATCCTCTATGTCCTCTATGCAGTCACGCAGACAGCCGAAGCGTGTTTGTCTTTCCGATCACAGGACATTGGTCTGTTCCGGCACATTCTCATTGATTGCACCTGCTCTAATTCATTACATCAGGGATTAATGGAGCCTGAGCATCTCATCTCTGTTTATCTATCTGTTAATCAATATCTTAAAGCAAGCGACAGCCAAACTCCTAAAACAGATCCAGAGGAAGCCGCAGTAACAAGGTTTGTATCGCCACTGAGCCTTTTTAATGGTTCCTGAGAAACAGGGAGGTCAAAGTGCAAAACCAAACGGAACGAAAAGCAACATGTGCAGTGAAAACGAATCAATAAACGCTCAACCTCAAAATATATTTGCAAGAAAAGAGATCCTTTTCATTTAAAGTAATCTTTCCCTGTATTGGCACTGTGTATTAGCCATTACAGTGAAAAAAATGGCTTTCTCTGGTCAGTTTACCCATAATCTCCATCTCATTATGGTCATTTTGGATATATGAACCTTAGGTAAGAAAACAAGATCTCCACTCGACATGACAGAGTTTTCCTCTTAATCCAGTGCGACATTTTGATTATTGAATTGTCTGTGTAGGCCTGAAGCAGGTTTGGCAGGGCGGAGGCGATGTGAAATAACTTCTCCCACAGAGCCAGTTCATTTAACTAAACCCTGATGACAAATGCAAATCACATCTAATCCTGACAGTGGCCTGAGCATCGACAGAGAAGAATAAAGAGTCTGTGCTGTCGGCTTTAAGCAACCAGATGGACACATTCTGACTGTTGGATTAATTAATGATCTCATTGTCTTATATTTAATGCCAAATCTACACTTTAGATTATCGTAAGGACTCGAGGGTGGGCTCTTTTGGGCTGATAAGCAACCATTCTGCTCCAACCGCCCAAGAAACTGTATAGTAACATGCTGGAAAACCTTAGCAACTGCAATTCAACACCATTATGGCAGAAATATACAGAGACTACCCTTCACAAGATTGAGGGTGGTTAAAGTTGTTGAAATAAGCCCCTTAAGCTCATCAAAGCTCTTTTGTTTGATCAAAAATACAGTAAAAACTGTAACATTTTGTGATTTTTGTTTTTCAATTTAAGTACTGTTTTATATGTAAATATATTGTAAAATGAAATTTATTGCTGTGATCATTGATCACAAACTCATTTATCACATTGATTTAAAAAGGAAAATCTCGTATCATATTGACATAAAAATACATTTTCTGTATTACACATTATATTACGTCAAAGTTTCAGAGTTTGTAAAGCAACAGCGGAGGCTCTGTGAATTTAATGAAAAGCTAATAATTAATTCAACATTACAACAATCAAACTAAAACACTTGAAATATTATACCAGTTTACCTCAATGTCATGTGACCATGTGAATAATATGCAATCAGGTAAAAGTAGTCTGATCACAAATACTTTAAAATGTAATATAACCTAATTACCGATAAGTAATGTTTGAAACCTGATTACGTAATCCAGATTACATGCAATCAGTTACTATCCAGCACTTGTTGATCAATTTAAAGTTACAAAGGACATCATTTATTTAAAATAAAAATATTTTGTAGCATTCTAAATGTCTTTACTGTCACTTTTGACCAATATAATGCATCTTTGCTGAATAAAACTATCCATTAATTAAACTTTTGAACGCTACTGTATGTATTTTTCATATAATGTAAAAATGTACTTTTTATTAGTGTTACATTTCTGCAAATGATAATCACTCCAGCCAAAGATGCTGAGAAAGTATGGTGCATTTGTGAACAATTGTTCCTTTTTGCAGCAATTTTAAACGGGACGAAGGGGGGCTTCATCGCCCATTTAAAAAAAGACCCATGTCCCCACCCCTCCTGTTACACTACAAATGCTCTCTTTGTGCAAGGAGGCAATGCAACATGGCAGACGTACAATAGATAACACCCTCAGACCAGAGGAGTAATTACTTGCTAGCTCTTTTTCCCCTGGAGAGCTGCATTGGCATTCATTAGATAACCTTAACGGTGACATATTAATTACAGGGGCGGTTTGATTTGTGCGGTCTACTGGGAGCTGGTTTTCTTGCCGTCTTCCTGTTGCTTTGACAAATTTTTGGCTCCGCGCCAAAAAATACCAGAGGGAGCCAAAAATGAGGTGATGGAGGACAGGTGTGAGCAGCCTCGTGATTGATCGTGAAGCTTTGATTATACGGGACAGCCGAGCGATTAGGAAGCAGTGTTGACCACAGATCTGTCTCCACAGACAGCCTGAGGAAATAAACTAGCGTGTACTAAAGCTAGTTGCCAACCCAATTCATCCCACCAACGAGATAACAAGAGCATTTCGTGGGTTATGTTTCAGTACTGACCACTTTGGCGTGATGTGCGTTCATTGGATCTGCATATTGTAGCAAGGCCTGGAACTGGTTGTTCTTGGTGAAGGTAATGATCTTCAGGACCATTCCAAATTTTGAGAAGATCTAAATGAAGGAGAAGGCAAGAACGTTAAAAACAGACATGGTGGTCTAGCTGGTCACCCAACCTGACCAAGGTGGTTTTGAGGTGGTCTAGCTGGTTCAACCAGCTGATACGTGGCCACAGTTCCAATAAAAACCAATAAACTAGACCAGCCTCCAGTGGAAACCAGCCTTTTATCACACTGAGACCAGTAAACAACCAGGCTGGTTTAAGATGCTGGTTTCCAGCACTTTTGAGGTTCACACGACTGGGCTACATGAAACGTCCGAACACAAGCATTTTGTGCCACTTGGACCTTGTTGAAAGGTAGTTTTACAAGGTCACTAGGTGATAAAGATGGAAGTGTATAAACAGTGAAAACAGTGCAAGCTAACAAATGAGGTAAGAACGGAAATATCCTGCTTTGATATATTGCAGAAAGCAAAAATGGACTTGTTTTTTTTTTATCTGCGTGTCATTATATTACTTGTTTAATCGATCAAGTGCAAATGTAATTGAAAAATCATGCTGATATTGTAATTAAAATATTCCCAAATATCAAAATGAAAGTTGGTATCAAATAAAAATGTAATCAAAGGCTTCTGAATCAGAATTAAGGAATCAGTGCCAATTTCCAGACCTATTGGAGATCAATGACAAGCGTCATATGAAAGAATCATAACATTTCTGTATAGTGTAGTTTTACCTGGTGTAGCACTTCTAGAGACACTGGGTAGTAGAGATTCTCTACGATGAGACGAAGCACAGGACTCTGTCCGGGCATCATTCCACCATCACTGGCTGTCGCAGTCCCAGAGAGAGTCATATTCCCAGAATGCATTGCATTAACAGCTTGCAGAGCAGCCTGAGCCCTCTACAAATGAGACACACAGGGTTAACATTCTCTAAACTCTTCTAAAACTTTACACTCACACTGAGTACACACAAATACACCTCAATCTTACTACTGCACTAGTGGGTATGCCTGATTCCCAAGGCACTACAATGCACTATCAGCAAATGACTCTGTAATGCGCCGTTTTACATACTGTAAAACTAATAGCTCTGGGTACAGCAAAAGAATAAAGGAGGCACTAAATATGCAGAGATACCATTTGCACCAGTTCATAAAAAAGGAAACAAGCTAAATAATGTTTGGGTTATGTATAGATTTAATGTTAGAGCCTGTCAGGAACACAGTGAGGCATTTCCATCTATAAACAAGGTTAGAAAGTTTTCTTTTCAGAAAGTTTATTTTTCTTTGCCACTTTATGACATAGCAAGGTTGTTTCAGGCTATACTGTGTATATCTAGAAAAAAAACGAACCTTTACATTTTTTTAAAGTATTTTTTTAATAAAAAAACAAAACAAAAGGAGTACCACTTGCATGCATTGAAGGTGTAAGGAATTATTTACTTTCTACTTATGGTTAGTCAATATATCAAACACTATTGAAAACAGTATATGTATATATATCTATGTATAACTACATGCAATTTACAAAAAGCACATGAAAAAGCACACAAAAAGCCTAAAAGGTGTCGTTATCATATTATATAACCAAGAATAAATATATACATATAGATATATATATATTTTTTTTAACATATGAAAACTAATATGAATATAAAAAGTATATATCTACAGGTGGGGTCAAGTTTCTGAGAGATTTCGAGAGCAAACAAAGCATCATTGTCAATACTGTAGCATATATGGAGTCATTTTCAAACCAAGCAGCTTTCGGTTGGTGAACACAATGAATCTGTGTAACCAATGCAAAATGTGCACGTTTTTTCCTCCTCACACAAAACTCCAGATCAGGCAGATTCCTACTAAAATTAATGCATTTCAGCCATGAAATTTGGCCAAGCCTTAATAAACTTGACAGAAACTTAAGAACTGCATTTAAACAAAATTATTTTTAAATTATGTTTTTATATAATCTTGGATAACGTTATCCGTCATCAACCCTACTATGCCAGTGAAAGAGGTATTTAATAGTGTTTGGAGTGACAGTAATTCTCACCCCCTGGTTGGGCAGATTATCAGTCTTGAGCTCACGGTGGTTGGAATACTGGATGTAGACGGGCTGGTTGCGGACATGGGGCGTGGCTGTGGTGTAGTAGTTGACCATGGTGATTGCTGCTTCTTCAGAAGCCATTTCTATAAAAGCCTGTAGTGCAAAGAGAGACATACTGTAAGTGCTCAGCCCTGATAACAACAGCATTCAGATAATTGCACATATGTGGTATCAGTTAATCCAACTTTTGCTCAGTTTGTTTTAATGCAACACTCAAATGAAATAAATATTTGTGGAGTAAAAGAAAATCGAGATAAAGAATAATAAGTGCTGCTCTGCTGCACTTATGGATGGACAATAGAATACGCTTAATCTTATCTGTGGCACAAAAAAAATGCAGGACAAAGTTTAATACTTTGAGTTAAAATATTGTTCAAATCACTAACCCTAAGGATTAGCAATACAGTAGTGATGCTTGTCTTAACAGGCACCTCTAATAATTATTCTGACCTCATCAAGCAAGGCGTGAAAGATTTATAGATGCAGAATCTGACAATAAACAGAATCTTTTGAAGTCTCAATCCAATCAAGCAGCATACAACATGTTATGCAACAGGGCCATTAGAAATCTGCCTGCCTGTCTTTTCTTGTCTAAATATGCCAGTTCCATTTGAATATGAAAGGACGCTCGAGTGGAAGCCGGAGACTGCTGTGTTTTTGCAGGGCTTCTGTTATTAGATGGACCTTGATGTGCTTGAAAGGATGCATATTTCAGTTTCTATCACTGGCCATCACTAATGAAGCGAAAACAGATCTGCACCCTTGTCCTCACCATCCCTTATAAAGGAAAAATACAGACAAACTTATTATTTGATGATGGTGTTTCCTTAGTATAGTGGGTGTTTTATAGGTCAGTCTCATAAAAAAAAAAGAAATGTCAGGGTCATAATTCAGTTCAGTCCAAAGGCACTACATTTTGCATAAATACAATCATCCCTATTTTAAGCCTAACCTTGATTATTTAATTATACTTATGATGCAAAATAACAAAAACATAAAAAAATATGTCAATACCGTAATGCAAAAAAGTTACATTATCGTTATTGTAACACAAATGTGACCCTGGACCCCAAAACCAGTGATATGGGTCAATTTATGGAAATTGAGATTTATACATTATCTGAAAGCTGAAAAACAAGCTTTCCATTAATGTATGGTTTGTTATTTAACAATATTTGGCCGAGATACAATTATTCGAAAATCTGGAATCTGAAAAAAAAATCTAAATATTGAGAAAATCGCCTTTAAAGTTGTCCAAATGAAGTTCTTAGCAATGCATATTACTAATCAAAAATTAACTTTTGATATATTTACGGTAGGAAATTTATAAAATTTCTTCATGGAACATGATCTTTACTTAATATCCTAATTATTTTTGGCATAAAAGAAAAATCGGTTTTAAATCATGAAAAAAAATTCCCATGATGTTTACATTTATAATTTAAATAATATATTATAAATATATTATTTATGCTTAATTGCCTAAAATAAATCTTAATAAGTAGTACTATCAAATGAGTAATCGCGATTAATCGCATTCAAAATAAAAGTTTTGGTTACATAATATATGTATTTGTACTGTGCATATTTATTATGTATATACACATACAGTATATATTTAAAAAATATTTACATGTATATACATTTATATCTTTATATTCTTATATTTTATATTATATATAAATACATTTAATATATAAACATATTTCTTAAATATATACATGCATGTGTTTGTATTTATATATACATAATAAATATACACAGTACACACATATATTATGTAAACAAAAACTTTTATTAAACAAAAACTTTTATTTTGTTTGACCAGCACGTGTTAATAACCTTCTTTTTTATGTCCCAGACAATGCCTGAAACAATGGTATTGTCACACCATTGCCCGCACTGAGGAAGTATGCCTACATTTCCTAAATCATGTTAGTAACACCGTGAGGAACCACACAGAGGTTTAACAGTGGGAATATGTATGCTGGTTTCTCTGATCTTATTCATGCGGTTTAATCCAGAAATTCCACTGCTAAACCAACGTGAAAGCATAAGGTGAGGTTTGAGAATCTTAAAAGGCAAATTTCAAACCCATCAGTGTTTCTTAAATGCCTGAGGTTCCAATGGTAAAGCTGCAAAATGCTTATAGAGCTGAAAGAAAGGGCAGAGATGTGTTCTCAGGTTAATGGAGCACCTACTTGGTTTTTCCCTTTAAGCATCAACAGGTTGGTGACTTTGCCGAAAGGGACTCCTAGTGAGACGACCTCTGCCTCTGACACTTCGATGGGAACTTTGCGGATGTGGAGGACGCGGGAAGGGTCACAAGGAGATCGTTCTCCTTTATACGTTTGACTGTCAGTGCCATTAGCTGCCAACAAGGAAATAGAAAGAGACAGATTAGCATTTTTTTATTTGACCAGTTTTCCAAATGCCAAAACTGGCATTGATGTACATGGATATTACTAAAGCAAGACCCATCAGACACCAAACACTATTATTATCGATTTACTGACACCAAAAAGGTCACGGTTATAAAATATTTAGCAATGTTTTGGTCAAGAAATACCTGACAAACAGACATGGGCAGAAACACAAAACAGACAATACGACAGTGGTGTGCAGCATCTCTGACGCTTCCCCTCGAAACAATACGACAAGCCTGCTACAAGATTAAGCAGGCCTCTGTAGCCTGTCAAGACTCCAAATGGCACCCATTGTGGGGCGTTCGGCACTTGGTTATGTCCAGGGGCTCATCACAGGCTGGTGACAGATTTAACAGAGACAGACCGTGGCGGAGAGCCTGCCTCAGCTTTCAACACTTGCAGGTTTCTTTCAAGCCCTTGCGCTGCTTGTGTTCGTCTGATTGCAGATAACAGCATCAAAGCAATCAGTATCAGTGTCAGGTGCAAAATGGAAAGATGGTTTATTTTTCTACCAACACACATTACAACCTACAGTAGAAAGACTTGTGGTCAAATGGCCTAAATTCCCATTATTAGCCAAACAGCCAGTCCTCCCCCAAAAATCACACCACAGATCAAACGATGACAGTAGTCTACTTTCGAATGTCTTCTTTCAAACTGTCTCTGAACATTAAACAGGGTTAGGAAACACATTTTAGCACTGGAAAGCTGCACACTTCACCCTGAAGTAATTACAGAAATGAACAAAAGAAGTGCAGAAATTGCTGCATTGTTAGACTCTCCTATTATGTATTTGTCTAGTTATAGGCAGGTCATGCATGAGCAATGAACTTAAAAGCTTTATTACTGTAATACAGGGAAAACTTATTCAGATACATTAAAATATGGGTCAAATGTTCCTCAGTTTGTATGTGTGTATGTTAGGTAGAAATGGTACCAATTTCTCCATGATGAATGCAGTAGTCCACGAGGACAAGTAAAAGTGAGATCTCTCTCTCATGCACTGATACACTCTCTCTTTCCAAAGTTAAGCCTGTCGACGAGAGGACAGCAGTGTACAAAAGAAAGTGCTGCCATCAGCAGGACATACAGACACAGTTGAAAAAATGTACAGGCTAAATACAGTGATCCAGACCCGTCCCGTACAGCCAAGTGATCTGGCTCCTCACAGCCCCGCCCCGTGATGTAGACTCTCCCCTCTTAGCCCAAAACAGACCCATCTCATACCTGATAACCAAGTCCCTTCTCTAATAGCCTGTACCTTCCCACCCCTCACAAATCTCGAAGCTTCATCTGCTCTCAATAGCCTTTTCTTCTTTTCCCACCGCTAGCACTTACTGAATACTTGTCATTTATAATACAACATTGACACTAAAAGGAGAAGTATGCATGTGACTAGACAACCAATAAGAGTCAAATCATTGTAGTGTGTGCTTTTGAGCTGTTAAAATGAATCATTGCCACGGGGAGCTAGTGAAATTCACCTCAGAAAGGGGATTTTTTTTGCAAGAAACAAACCTTATCAAAGCAACAGGCTCCAAAAAACAACGTGTAGTCCTATGTGGGTTATGATAATGAGTGTCAGCAAATGTTTAAGGTATTTAAAACCATAAGTATTGTTTGCTTGTATAACATGTTTACTCATGTATACGCATACTGAGTCCTGTACTGCCAGTTGTTCAAGCAGATAAAATATAGTCCGTTCCAATTATGTCCTGCCTAGTCTGACGGCTACAAACACAAACCCTTATTTAATACTAACGAGGTCTGTCTTAGTCCAGTCCCTGCATCTAGATTCAGTTGAAAATGATAGGGATAATGAAAAACAAGCATGCATCTGCAAGACATCAAATGTTAACACACAGAACATGGGTCTGTTTAAATAGGCAACAAAACAAAACCTCCAGTGGAATAACACAATGCAGGCTGAGGCGGTAGCCTACCACATGCAGAGAGCTAACAAACTGAGAAAAGAAACGAGATAATCTCTTTACAGGACAGGCAGATTGCCTTCACAATATTTTCCCATACTGCTGAAAGAAAGAAACATTTATTTTAGAATATAATACCTAAAAACTGTTGTTGAATAGCTCTTAGTCTGCAGTTTTCTTCCCTGGAGGCTCATTTGGAATATAAAATGTGCAAGTTTGAATAAGCTCAATTATGAGATTTTAGCACATCCTAAAAACGGCCCTCATTTGCACAATCTTGGATACATTTTTGCTGTATTATAACTGAACCTTTACTGCATCGAAAGGGATTTGTTTATGATGCATGGATGAGACTCTCGTGTCCTAGAGACAGGCATCTCGCCACATAGCAGCGACTAGAACAGAAAGATGATTGGCCCACTTTTCCAATGACCCTGTGTTACCATGGTGACCATACACATGACCTATCAAGGCATCTGGCTTCACCGAGGCGATTCATCTCATTGTGCCGTTAACAAATCTTATTGTGCGTTTAATGTGATTAGAGGAACCATCCCTGGATCGAATATGCCACAGGCTTTTCAAGAGGAAATGAGTAAACCGGATCTTTGAAATTCCCTGGCCATATGTAAACTCAATGCACAGAATGGATTGTGAAAAACAGATACATTTCCTATATTAGTAAAGCATGCCAACATTTTGGTAACTCTTTAGGACCAATTCTTACTTTTAACTGTTGCTTATTAGCATGTATATTACTAGCATATCGGCTGTTTATTAGTGTTTCTAAAGCACATATGAATGCCTTATTCTGCATGACTAATCCCACACCTAAACTGAACAAATACCTTAACTAAATAATTTGAGGCAAATTTGTAGTTAATAGTTAATTGGGAGAATTGGTCCCCAAAGTAAAGTATGACCAAAATTTTAAATAAGTCTCCTTTGCAAACTTTGCTAAATCGTTGTTTTTAAGCAAGAATTGAAAGTAACATTTAAAATTCCATAAATAAAAATTATCATAATTGTCAATATTTGTATTATTTATTTGATTGACTGATTCATTGATTTAAAGAAATTAATACTTTTTAGAGAATTGAACCCTAATCAACATATTAGAATGATTTCTGAAAATTAAAACAGAAAAAAATTTTTTTGTAATAATATTATTTATTATATTTAAAAATATTCAGTCATTTAGCAGATGCTTTTATCCAAAGCGACTTATAAATGAGGACAATAGAAGCATTTAAAACAAACAAAAGAGCAACAATTGGTTAGCCTAATGCAGTACACGTAGAAGTTTTTTTATAATAATTAAAAAGAAAGTAGATAGAATAGAAAAAGAATAGCGAACACTAGTGTTAGAGGCTCTCTCTATATATTTTTTAAGAAAACAAGTAGTTAGAATAGAATTAGAATAGAGAGTGCACGTGTTAGGAGGTCAAGTGGTTTTTTAAATAAAAAAGAAAATAAAGATAAAATAGAATTAGAATTAGAATAGAGAGTGCTAGACTTAGAGGGTCAAATGAAGATGGAAGAAGTGTGTTTTTAGTAATATTTAACAATATTACTGTTTCATTGTAAACAGCTGCCTGGTGAGCATAAGAGAGTTATCGATCCCAAATAGTTTGATGGTAGTGTACAGAAGTATAGCTGCAATATACTTCTCAAATGTTCATAATAAATATAGGGCTTGATGACGATAATGCAAATGCAAAAAAAAAATATGTTTTGCCAATTTTTGAATTCCCAAAACAGCATTAAGGCCCCATTTATACAAGTGCGTTTTCGTTTTAAAACGGCGTTTTAGAATCAAAATGATCCCTGTTTACACTGCCGTTTTCATTGCGTTTCAGAAACGATCTCCATTTACACTACACAACCGAAAACACATGCCACGTGACGATTCATGCAGGTACTACCATAGATATGTATAGGTAGATGCCCTATTATTTAGATGGCGGACGTGTCTGCGTGCTTGGAGCGGTCGAATGGGGAATCTACCCGTACATATTTATGGGTACAATAATGAGCATGATGTTATTGTTTACACCAGGGGTCATCAAACTTGATCCTGGAGGGCCGGTGTCCTGCAGAGTTTAGCTCCAACTTGCCTCAACACACCTGCCTGGAAGATTTCAAGTATACTAGTAAGAGTTTGATTAGCTGCTTCAGGTGTGTTTGATTAGGGTTGGAGCTAAACTCTGCAGGGACACCGGCCCTCCAGGACCGAACTTGGTGACCCCTGGTTTACACGGTCGTCAAGGATTCACAGAGGGAATGTGGGCAGCCACGCCATCGTTTTCAAAAGTCTTCGTTTTGGTCCGTTTTGGTACCTCGAAAATGTCGAAGTAATGTAAACGATAGGCGTAACCGTAGCAAAAGTTATGCGTTTTAAAACAAAAACGCACTAGTGTAAACGAGGCCTTAGGTGAAAGTAAATGAGGGTGAATGTTGCAAGCAGGGCACATATGCTAACCACTAAACCAAGGTCTCGACCCAATGACATGGCAACTTCAAGCTTCATTGTACAATTTTTTTACATTCTGTTATAGGAGACTGGTTAAGACCGGTTCAAACTTCTCAGAATTACCATTAATCCCATCTAGAGTTTGCTCGAAGAGGTGTCATTACACTATACAAACAACTCCAAAAAAGTAGACAAACATTAAACTCTGTTTGCGCAACAAACAAAGCCAAAACAGCATGAGGAAGTTGTTCTGCAAACGGCAGGATTTCTCCAGTGCAGCATTATCTGTTTTCCATGATATTTGTCTATGCATCACCCAAGAGACTAGAGAAGAATCTTTTCCTTGCTGTCACTGTTAATTCAGTGAATCCCACTACAGTAAAACTGTTGCTAGGACACCACAGAATTCACGGAATGCTGTTCGCAACCGAGCTCTCTGCGACTTCCCATCAACAATTCCCATGTCTGACATTCCTGGAATGCCGTGCTTCACCGCAAGCGTTACCTTTGCGCCGTTCCACCTGCCTGTCGCTTTGTCACAACCACTTCCATTGAAAAGTCAGAGCGCTTATGATCCATCCGCGCTAGAGTAAGAACAGAGTAGTGTTCAGTTTGATAAAGGCTGGTTACACACTTACACACACACCCAAAGCCCAGTCAAACATGTCTAATCAGCTTTAACTCATGGTTATGGGCTGTACTGTCAACTTTGCCTGGAGCAAGAGGGAGTATGTCAGGTTTGACAGGGCAGAAATTTTCTTGTATTGTTCTGGCAGAGTGGTCCCAGTAGACAGCAATCAAGTATGCATGTGCTTGCCAAGGTGGAACGACTCCGAGCCTTTGGGCTCTCATATGCTTGATGTGCCGGAACACAAGGTTTGCTTCACATGGGAAAAAGGATCTGGTCCTACATGCTTTTCAGATCGCAGGCTCTGATGTGCTGGAGTTCATAAACTACTGCTGCAGGAAAAAGCAGTGACTGCAGGATCAGGGTTTGGGGGGAATAAACTAAACTCAACTAACTAGACTAACCAACTAAACGAGTTATGAAAAAGGTTTTTTTTTTTTTTGGAAAGTTCTCTGAACATTCAATACATCAGTGTTAATTTTGGCAGGCATTTTTTATTTAGTCTTAGTCTTTATCTTGAGACAAAAATGCTTAGTAGTCTTACTGTGCGTTCACACCGGACGCGGCGAGAACGTCAAAGTGGCCGGAAGTCATTCATTTTCAATGAGAGCCGGCGGCGAGCTCCGGCGAGAGCGGCGCGGCACGTTTTGGACGATGAGAGCGTCGAGGAGAGTTGAAATCAGGTCAACTTTATGGTAATGAGCTATGACGCGGTTGGGCGGCAACCAATCAGAATGTAGAAGTCCTCCGCTTGAAAGGATTCCAGAGAACGCAGCCCGTAAACTTTGGTTCCGACCACATTAGTTCCCAAGCAAAATGGAGGAGAAGTTAATAATTGCTGTGGCGGGTTTCCCGGTCATATATGACGTGTCCCTGTTTGCGTACAGGGACATAAATAAAAAAAATGATGCGTGGACTATAAGGTGTCTGACATTGTTGCTGTTCCTGGTGAGTTGCTGATGTGCATTACCGTTATATATATTTTGAAATTAGACTAGCACTTAACCATGAACACAAATCCACACCACACAAATGGCTTTTAATTGGTTTATTTAGTTAGCAAACATGTAACTACAATAAAGTTCTTTACATCGATCAATTTCTCACTTTCACATTTAAAATATTTCATGAGGTTAACTTATACCCTACTTGTGGTCAGTCTGCACAAGATCAACAAGCTTGTTTGCTTTGCGGCCCCTTTAAATACAAGACAAGCATACGATCTACGTCACAGCGTCAGAGCTTCCACAAATCTTTCTACAGCGTTGCTGGCAGGGCGGCCAGGGCGACTTTTGACGCTCTCGCCGCGTCCGGTGTGAACGCACAGTTAGTCACATTTTAATCATTTGAGTCTTTCATAGTTTTAGTCGAAGAAAAGTCATTGTATTTTTGTCAACTTTTAATCATTACTTTTAGTCAAACTGCAGTTACCAGCATTTATTTTGGTAGCTAATTTATATGTAGTATTCAAGGGAAAATAGTCATTAATTCTTCTCGCTTTAGACCAAATCAATTAAGCTTATGAGATATTTGAATCAAGGATTGAATTTGGAAAAACTGGAATACATTTTAATTTTTTGGTAGAGATACAAATTAAACTCATTTTTCAGATACAGTAGGATTACTTAACAAGTATACATTTATTTAACATCTTTTGTTGGTTAACATTGATGAAACAGATAATTAGGAACGCTGTCTCTTTAAGACGGAAGGCAGGCATGTAATACTGACACATTCAGTTTTCACACACCTGTTTACACTCACTTAAGCCACAACCGACTGTATTTACGTGAGATACTCTACATCAGGGTTTCCTAAAGTGGGGTTCGAGAGGGAATTTGCAGGGGGTTCGTGAGTTGGTACATGGTGTGCCTAAGAGTGTATTCCATTAACAAATTAATACAAAGAAAAATGTTAATTAAATTAAAAGTTTTTGCAAATACATGTTACAGGTTATACAAATGTGATGTAGGCTAAATGTAAAATCTTAAATGTACAAAAATAATTATCTTTATGGGAAAAAAATCTAATAATTACATTGTAAATTACAGTAATATGAATTTCTATAATTTGTTGAGTGTAATAACAATAGCTATAAAAATACTACTGAAACTTTAAAACTGATAAAAATAAATGTTTTTAAAGTTAAACGTGCAAATGTGCCATTCAATTATTGAAATATTTACTTAAAATCTCAGGGGGTACTTCAAGTAAATAATTTAGGTCAAAGGGGTTTAGCTGACAAAAAAAGTTTGAAAACCCCTGCTCTGCATGATAAGACATGTGGACTGCTGTGTGTATTTGAGAACTGATCGCGCGCTGTATGAGACTGAAGAAGTGGAGCGTGCGCGCGCGCGAGAGAGAACTTCTATCAGCGCGATTCCGCCTATCCCTCATTCACTAACTTTAAGTTAATCGACAACGAATTGTGACTCCCGGAAAAATGAGACGTCTGTCACCCAGTCCCTAACCCTTCAGGTGCTGAGGCCATTGTTTCAGATCACTAGTTTGTGTTTTGGTAGCCTATCCGTCCACTGTGGCTGAGATACTTAGACTAGATATGCAAACGCCCCTCATCCAATGACAGAGACGCACAGACAGTTAACTTGTCAACGAGACATTTCTGTCTTAGTCACAGAAATAAGGTTCGTTGACGAATATTTTTCGTCGTAGTCTTCGTCGACGAAATTAACACTGCAACACATCTAGTTTTTTTAAATGTTTAAAAACGTTTTTTTTTATTGTTTATGTGAACGTTAGAGGCAACATCAATTCTCATTAATTTCTCATTCAAGATTTATTCGTCACATACATTTACATTTATGCATTTAGCAGACGCTTTTATCCAAAGCGACTTACATTGCATTCAGGCTATACATTTTATTTTATCAGTATGTGATACATCAGTACACACACACAATTATACAGAATATAACAGCAGTGAAATGTAAGAACAAAACATCAATGGGAACGTTTGGTTTTATTATTTTGCAAACATTATGGGAATGCTACTTGAATGCTGTCCAACACATTTGAGATGAACTAAAATGTCTCAGAAATAGGTTCCAGAACTGAAGTATAAATCATGTTTTGTGCTAACATTTTGAGAACAATATTAAAGACCAAACAACTTTGAATGAATGTTCTATTAACATCACTGGAGAACCTATATATATATATATATATATATATAGTTTAGCTGCTTTAATTTATGGAGTAAGTAGCTTCCCGAAAAGTGTAAAGGACTAGCAGTTTATTTTTGCATTATGACAGAAAACATCTTCCCACCTATATGGCTATATGTTGTAAACAGTGAATTTCAATTAAATATATTTTAACACAGAAAATATATTCATATACCAAAATATATTTAAAACTGTATCAGAGGCAAGAAAAAAACATGAAAATACAGGCTAAAAACATGAAAATACAGGCTAAAAACATGAAAAAACAGGCTAAAAACATGAAAATACAGACTAATTGCAAATGTAGATAGCCTATTCGAGATCAAAACTAGATTTATAATGATTTAATATTTTTTTTTATTTTATTGTATATTTTTATATTTATTAAACATGTTTATACATTTATGTATACTTTTTTATCAGTAATATTATGTTTTTCATTTTATTAATGAAAACAATTATTTCAAACTATTTTCATGAGCATTAAACAGCAGGGACTATACTGACCTTGATGTGAGCTAGCTAGATGGGCTATCAGCACAAAGACTCATGGTCAGCTTTGTTATGGCTCCAGTTTTGCGTAGCAACAACCACGTTGTATTGAGAAGGCCGTTTCGCGTCAAGAAACCCAAACAATGATACTGCTGACTCCATAACAGAGACAAATATAAGGGTCAGATTCAATTGAATGTATTATTCAGTACCAGAACGAACTGGGCTAAATGCTAAAAGCTAATGACAGGGTCTTTCAGATTAACGGTAGACAGATACAGGGTTTTTAATGAGCTTACACAAGAAAACAGTGTCACCTAAGGTGGTTAGCTGATCTCCAAGCCTGACAAAGCTGGTTAGGCAGGTCTGTTTTGACCAGATAAACCGGATAAGACCAGTAAACCACATTAGGCTGGAAATAAATCCCAAACATAAAACACTAAATAATATTTGAAGAGAGAAAAAAAGTGCATTATACATTGACAAGTCTGGCAGTAGATTTAGAAATTGACAAAGGAAAGTTCAACACACTCTCATGGCAATTCATAACTACTCTATATTTGGATGAATTTTTATGAACTAGTACAATCTCATGCATATGTTTTGTACACGGTTTAGGGGTGGACTTTCATTCTTTTTGTGTTTAAAAAAAAAAATTGTACAACTTTAATACTATGCATTTAATACAAATGTGCCTAAGGCCAAATTATTGATAATGTAAAAAAACAAGAAAAACAATAAACCAAAAAAAGACTGACTATACCGTGACTACACCAAGGAAATGCAATGATTCATGGGAAATGCCAGAACCAGCAATACTTCATAGAGAAGTGCAAACCTTGATCTTCAAAACAATACTAGCAGTATTCGTTTCAGCACAACATGCATATACAGCCATTCATCCAGACCACATTTAATTTCGCCAGATCACTAAAATGCCAAGCGCGTCTTAAAGCGCTCACTGTGCAGCTTTCATGAGAAGCAGAAAATATCAAAATATAGAAGCGGTCCGGAGGCTCTCCCTGGTCATTTCACTTCAAACTCCCAAAATAATAGAGACACTGTTTCGCCTCCCAAAGCACAACAACATATCGAGGATTATTGTTTATCAGGGGGAGGATGAGTGAGCGAGAGAGGGGTAAGAGAAGATGGGGAGCAGATGATGGGGTCATTTCACCCTGCCCTCCATTTTATCTCCATTCAGACGCTCAAATAACAGCTAATACACTCGCCAACCATTTCACCACCGCACACTGATCACTGAAGAGTTAGTTTTCAGTGCTGTTAAAAAAATATATATATTTTTATAAAACATTTTGTACCAGTATGATTTTTAGAAGCCACTGTCCATAACATTGACTGAATTTAACTTAAGACATTATGATTACAATTGTATTTTTTTCATAAAAACAACTGTAGATGCAAATTCATCTGTTTGCAAATCCTTAAAAACTAAAAGTTTGAATAGCCTGATTTACATTTTACATGAAAAAGTATGAAGAATGTCGAGATAAAACAGCGTTTGCTAAAACTTCGTCAACTTTTTGCTTTTGTACGATTTCTGAACGCATCAAAATATTCATATTCATAACATACCTGGCTAAAACACAATAAATGATTTACAGTCTGTTTGTCATTATCGCCAAATAAACCTCTGCATGCTAATCAGGACCCCAAGGCAAAACGGAGGTTTGTGTGATAATGAGCATAATGAGTACTGTACATTAGCCAGCTTATTACTCGCATAGAAAATAAATAAATGGACATGAAATATTGACTTGAGTTGAGATTATTTTACGATGTAAGTGATATGAGTGAACTAGCACAGCCGCTATGTACGAAATCAATTGGCTGGAACATCATTAGCGCTCATTATACCGTACAATGCTGTAACCAATCAGAATAAAGGATTATTTTGTCTCTCTTGTACACCCTTGGTTACATTAGCAGAAAGGAAAAGTCATTTCAGAGGCAGGGAAAGTTATTACATTTTAATGAAAGATTTTGAAAACACATTTGGCGTCAATTGCGAACACTGACGTTAATTTAATGTGGTCTTTACATTTAAGACTGAACTTAATACCTCGCATGAATAACTCTAAACTCTAAAAATGTCTAGACTGCTAATGGAAGTGATGTTGAGGAACAGACAGTACCTGTGGATGGAGTGGAACTGCTCATGGTAGTAAAGCAACACGAGGAGGCGGAAACAGGAGGCTCTCCAGATGCCCACTGAAACACATGAATATGAAAGTTTCAGTCAAAATGACAAGTGGGAATCCGAACAAATATGAGAAACCACCCATAACACCCTAAAAACTGCTTATTATGCCAAATTTGGATGTAAATATTTTGCAGTATCCAATTCAAACCTGTAAAACCAACCATGATTAAGAGATATTACAAAAATATTGCAATAAATTCAAATGTATTCCAAAACGGAATTCTTATTTCCTCGCCATATTCAGATGTCCAAAATCTGTGAGTTAATGACACGGAGCTGTGTGACGAGTACACAAAGCCAATCGAAAGCCCCCGTGGCGCATTAAAGGACTGTTTTCAGTGCAGAAGGGAAATTTCAGCAGCGCATCAATTCCTTGAGGACGATGTGCACACAAATGCATCCATTAGCTGCAAATTGTCTGCGAGGTGGATGGATCAAGAGTACAATCTATTCAGCTATAAGATGGCTGGCATGTGATGCTGCCTTCAGATAGCCACACTCCAGAGGAAATGACTCCATTTGTGTTGTATTTCCTGTGGAGGCACTTACAGCTCAGGGAATACCGTCGTAATTGTCTTCTTGTCGGTTTCTAATTTTAGAGCTTTTTTTGTGACCGTGTAGGAGTTCTTGTGCTAGACGATAAAGAATGTGCAGAATTTTATGTTTACTTGTTTAAAAAGAACTATTTGCGCAATTCAAAACTTGTATAAACCTGTATTGTTTACATATTATTTAAATACTTTTATAGTATTTATTAATGTTTTGAATTAGTTGTTTTTAATTTTCATTTTAATTCTAGGTTATGTTTTGGTGATCTTTTTTTAAGTTATAGTTTTAGTGATTTTTGTACTTCAAATTAAACTTGTTTTATTTCTGCTCCATCAGTTTCCATCTAATATTGATATTTTATTATTGTTTTTTTATTAATAAGCAATATTTTTTATAGTTTTAGTCTAACATGACATGCAGGAAAAAGAAGGTAAATTGTGCGATTGACTAATTTGTTCACTCCGTTTAAGAAAATCATGTGCTTGATATAATAATTTGTTCCCTCATTTTAAGTAAATCATGTGAACTAAATAATTTGTTCCGCTTCCTGTTCGCATTCTCATAAACCTTTTGCAGAGTCACTTTATTTGGGTTTAATTTTGAGTTAGGAGTGAATACAGAGAGGTTCTCAAAAGCCTTGCAGCTCTGCATGGAATCTACATGGGTTTATGAGAATATTATTTTGTGTGCATTATTTACTTAAAATGAAGGAATGAATTAGTAAATCGTACAAACTATTTAGTAAACCGAGGGAATGAATTGGAAAATCATGCACAAAACTGACTTTTTTTCTTGCTGCGTGTCATGTGCACAGCTCCGTAAGTTAACAATAACAGCACTAGTTAAACCAATGCAAGCAAATGATATCCCTCTAATGCCAAACTGTACAGCTGTAAACATCAGAGCGTTTAGTGGTAAACCAAAAGACATAAGAAATTCTAAATCAGAAAAATATATTATACAATAATTAGTTCTGGTCCTCAAATTCGATTGGCTGAGCAGTGTGGAAGTGTGATGTTTTTTCCGTGAGCAAAGAGGGGGTTTGTTGAAAGTTTGTGAAAGATTGTTGAAGGAATATTTGCAGGATCACTCATTGGTTTCGCTCTCCGGTGATTGGAATGAAAAATGGAAAACTTGGAATGCTGCTGGAATCGACTGATTAAAAATCGCTTTGAGAGGAAATGTGAAACTGCTTTTGTGCCACTCACTTTGTTCCTTTTTTTGCTTGATCATTTTAAATGAATCTTTATTTAATTTGTAATTGTTATTTGGAACCATTTAATTGGCGGATTAAAAATATTTGATATAACTTCTTGTATATATAACTGTTGTATAAAAGCAATATCACACTCACAAACTGGAGTATTGTACTAAATATCTGCTGAGTTTGGCCATTCACACCCTTCTGAATATAGCTTAACCATAAAGTTAGGAAAACGAAAGAGTCATTTAAAGATCAATCATCACGGTTGACATGTCATGGAATATTAGAATAAGACCGACCTCATTTACATACCAATGCTATCAGTATATTTTCGCAAGTAATTTTCACATACAAAAAATTTGTCAATCACAACAAAGGTCATTTACATTTAGAAGTCTTAAAAGATTAAAAACCAGTTAGTTTAATTCTAAAGAACAGAGATGGAGGAATAGTCTCACAAAATAAAATTACAACTGATTTTGCTGTGAGAAGCCTTGACTAACGTTATATTCAGAAAATAAACTGAGGCTTGGCCTGATGAGTAGAGCATGTGCTTTGACATGTTGTGTATGTGGGAGACTTGTGTTTGAATCCAGGTTGGGTCATTTCCTGATCCGATTGGTGCCTCCACCCATCCGTGTTTCCTGTCTCTCACAGTCCAAATCAATAAAATGGCTAGAATCCCAAAAAATGGAAACACAGCCCCTGTAACAAAAATGACCCTGGAGCACAAAACCAGTCATAAGTAGCACAGGTATATTTGTAGCAATAGCCAACAATATTTACAACATTGTATCAGTCAAAATTATCTTTTTTTAATGCCAAAAATCATTAGGATATTAAAGTAAAGATTGTGTTCCATGAAGATATTTTGTAAATATATCAAAAGTAAATTTTTGATTAGTAATATGCAATGCTAAGAACTTCATTTGGACAACTTTAAATGCGATTTTCTCAATATTTCAATTTTTTTTGCACCCTCAGATTCCTGATTTTCTAATAGTTGTATCTTAGCCAAATATTGCCCTATCCTAACAAACCATACATCAATGGAAAACTTATTTACAATTTCAAAAATTTGACCCTTATGACTGGTTTTGTGGTCCAGGGTCACAAATGTTCAACAGGTATTTGCAGACCAAACGCCTCAAATCCATTGCCAATGTAAACGAGACGAGACTGTTTGTAGCTTTTATGAATAATGAGTTCATGCACAGGGTCATGCGTGATACACGCAGCAGGTCTGAATGCAGCACAGCAGCCGCTCGCTCTGTCGTTTGTGTTATTCAACTCAGCCAGGTGTTGTTGGAAGGGAGAGCTCGCTTCACAGGCGGAGCCACCTCCATGCCGTCTCCCTATTGGTGCGTTACTGTCACCTCAGCCTACCAGGAAAGAACACAAAGCTAATCTTTGCTTTTTTTAGACGAAATTCAAATGAGTCCAGGCAGCATATGAATATGCAAAAAAAGGAACAAAAACGATAGAATCTCTTTACCCTTTACAGCTAAGCCCCTCTCTGATGCCTGTGACATTTTGTGCGCTGAGATGGGCTGAGGCTGATGAAACACGACACTGATGCTCAGCGCCCGCATCGTAATCGCCATTTCTCTGAACACGCCCTCTGAGGGCCAGGGCGGGTCACACGGCCCCGCCCTCGCCAACTCCATCGTGCCATTTTCCCACTCCACCATCGTTATAGTTGAGTGTCTTTAATTAGTCGAGGGCAGAGAGAGAGAGAGAGCGAGGTCTGATTGCAAGTATATACTTTCACTGGCATTCTCTCATCAGCCTCAAACTCTGTATGAAAACCAGAGCACTAATCATTATAGAAACGGACGTTTTTGACTTCAATAATGTCCTCTCGAAATAATGAGAGTTTGGATTTTCGAAATATTTGATCATCAGATATTTTTAGAGATATGGGTATGACAGTATATACTTGACGTGATATAAATAGAGGTCCTTCGTACATCAAGGAAGGATGTAAATATAGAAACTCAAAAGGATCTGTCCAGGTCACACTTCAGACTAAAATTAAAGACGTAATCAATTATATTTTGTATTAAGAAAATGAAGCCATTTTCAGCCCCATTAAGATCTGTTGCATTATTTTTCCATTATTTTTTATAACAATTAGTCACATTTCCCTCCAGTGGTCATTACCGTAATGCAAAAAAACTCATTACTTTAATGTCATCTATGTCAGCAAGCTAGATCATTTTGTCTTGGTGATATATTTACATCAGAAGAATTCACAAAGCAACAACATTCAATATGACACAGGAAACCAAATACTTTTGCTTTTTACTAGACATAGAAAATAAACATCAATGTAGGGCACTCTAACTAAAACGATAACAACAACCATACCTTTTTTATTATATGCTGAAATTTTGTGAATTACAAAAACCTCGTCCACACTAAGCATAACAAATGCACGGTGCATTAGCAAACGTGAGATTCATACGTAAGCTTCGTTCACACCAAGCACAATAACGATAACTACAACTATTTTTTTTAAATCGCTGTAATTCTGTGAAAATAATGGAAACCACAGCAGAGGCATAAAACGTACATCAGAGAACATATAACTAGTACATAAGGTCGACTCACACCAGGGGCGATAACTATAACTATAACATTTTGTCCGTTTACACCAAGAACGATAACTGTAGGCCTTAACTTTTAATATTTGCTGTAATTCTATGAAAATGGTTAAATCCATGATAACAACACAGAGGAAGAATAGTGTTGGAATCATTTTAAGATTGTTTTGTTTTTCAACTAAAGAACAATTAAAAAAAATCACCAGGCAATCAGAATGAACCAGACTTTAAAGAGCTCGAGCACTTAAAGGGACAGTTCACCCAAAAATTCCCATTCTGTAATTAATTACTCACCCTCATGATGTCCCAAACCCGTAAGACCTTCATTCGTCTTCAGAACACAAATTAAGATATTTTTGATGAAATCCCAGAGCTTTCTTAACCTGCATAGACAGCAACATAACTGACACGTTCAAGACCCAATAAGTTAATAAGGACATCATTAAAATAGTCCGTGTGACATCAGCGGTTCAACCAGAATTGTATGAAGCTACGAGAATACTTTTTGTGTGCAAAGAAAATAATAATAATATCTTTATTCAACCATTCTTCTCTTCCGTGTCAGACTTTCACGCATTCACGAGAAGATCACGACGCGTGCGTGTGCATTCCTCTGCTTGAAATATTACGGTTGAACCACTGACGTCACATGGACTATTTTAACAATTTTCTAAATATATTTCTGGGCCTTCGGATTTCATCAAAAATATCTTAATTTGTGTTCTGAAGATGAACGAAGGTCTTACAGGTTTGTAAGGACATGAGAGCGAATAATAAATGACAGAATTTTAATTTTTGGGTGAACTATCAAGCTTATAATAACAACAGAACATTACTATGTGTTGGTGTGGATGCTAAAATGTATTATTAATATACACTGGCCTGATTCAGCAAGTGACCGTTCAGTCAACTGCCCCAAACACTCACACACGGGCACTGGGCCGTCTCTAATGGTCAGCCCTGTTATTACAGTAATGAGAATCACTATTAGGAATAAACTTAAAAACAACACTCTTGAATCATTACTGTAATGAGAATATGGAGCGATAATGTGCTTCATTGTCCTGAAAGTAATGTCATGAAAAGGCTTCATTTGAAAGCTGTTACTATTTATTATTACTATCATTATTTTCAGGTAAAATGTGTCCTTGTGTAGTTTGTTTTCCTCCGGGTTTTATACTTCTCTTAATTAATTAATAAATGCATCTTTCTTGTTTATCTCTCCGAGCATTCGCTAAACAAAAGCTTTGGGTGCTAATGCAAATGAAAATGTTGACTGGTTTCCTTGATAGCAGAGATGTTATTTTCACAACAACAAACAAAAAGCCGCTGCTACTCGCTGCTTAATGTTATTAATAAGACGTGCTGCTGGAAAAAAAATCTGGTGGGGAAATTAAACCTTTTAAATGATCTTTTTAAAATGGAGTGGAAAAGAAGACAAGGCTTTAAAGATAGCTAATAATGGTTTGATCATTTTCTAGCCTGGCTGGGGGATATTCTGTAATTAACAGGGGCAGAGAAAATGAAATCAGGTTGTCAAGGTTGCAGAAGTTAATAATGTAAAAGCGCAATTTTCACCATTCATTAATCTAGAGAGCACGTCGCTGGAGGTTATCTGCAGGATTCTTTAAGTGTGGGCAAGCTATTGTTTTGACATGCAGCATCAGGGTATTGCTGAAAAAACAGGGTGTAGACTAAAAACAAACACAAGAGCTTTTCTTAAAGATGTAGTTCACCCAAGAATGAAAGCGGAGTCATTTACTCAGCCTCACTTTACTGAAACTTGGTGCATCACATGTTCGGTTACAAGACAAGTGAGAAGCAATGTTATTCAGCGTCACTGCGGTCAACCCGGCGTGACGCGTCCTGATGCGCCGTATTTGAATAGAAGCAAACTAGAGCTGCACAGTATTGGAAAATACTGACATTGCAATATTTAGCTTTTATATATAATAACGGAAAATCTAAATATTGCAATATCAGTTTCAATATCAATATCAGTTCCAATATTAATATAATTTTTCTAGAATGATTTGGGTGATTTTGTTAGGGAGCATAAGAAATGTAAATAATGTTAAAGTATGTAGGTGTCTTCTGTGGAACTCAAAAGGAGATGTTTTGAAAAATGCTCATGCTGCTCTTTTCCATACAATAAAACTGAATGAGGGGCTTGGGCTGTCAAGATCCGGTATACACTTTAGAGATGCACGGATACCGATATCCAGAATGATATCTGCCAATATCTATAGTTTGATTTTCTTAAGGAAAAAAAACTGTGCTTACCAATGCTGTAAACTATACAGCATTAAAGCTTATATAAATGTGTTTTCAATTGAATAAGAATATTAGTACGCTGTTCAGTAAATGGTCAAAATAACTGCAGCCTGCCTGATTGACATCATACTCAATATGGATTTTATTTCAACATATCAGGCACCCTTAACCCAAATGCAAATGAGAATAGCAGTTTTTGTTTTGTGAGTTATTTTTTGTCTGTTCCTAAAGCTAAGCCAACATTTTACAGAAAACGGCATAAAGAGCTTGTTGCATCATTTTTGGATTTCGACAGGCGAAGCCCCTTATTCAATTTCATTGTATGGAAAAGAGCAGCATTAACATTTTTCCAAATATCTTCTTTTGTGTCCCAGAGATGAAAGAGTTATACAAGCTTTTGGGTGAATATTCATTTTTGGATTAACCATAAAATTGCTCTGGCGAAACCACTTTACTCACATGGCAACAGAGAACAAAGTATTAACTAACATGAAAAACCATTTCAAAACATGGTAATACAGTGCATAAAACCCCAAACTGAATGCTGCAATTGATCCTATGGGCACTGTGGGATGCTCGGTTGCTGTGTCTGATGTTGAAAGCAGCAAAGAGAATAACCATGGAAACAGGAGGGGGGGGTTCAAAGGGAGGTTTCGCCTTATGTAATATTCAGCAACGATGCCACCAAGGAGGATATTGGGATAAACTGCCCTCACAACCCAAAAAACCCCAGCTTAAATTCACAATACAAACCTAGGGTTTATAGTGCAATTACCTAAACATAGTGTGCTGAATCCATCTATAAACAAAGGCATTTCACACGCATCTGTCTGTAACAGGCAGTAAATACCGGTGAAAGAAAAACTAACACTTCCCTGGAAAGGCACAAATATTATACAGCTGACAGCGAACAAATCAATATCCTCAAGTCTCAAGCCATCCGCTTCTACCAGGTTTCACCGCAACATGTTGCTTTGCCAAATTACCCTGTTACCACGGGCATTGCCAGACAATAACATTTTCCATCAGACCAAATTGAGGAATTGAAGAGTGAATTTGTGGCCGAGAGCTTTCTGCCGGAGCAGGGAACAGGCTGTTTGTATGCATGCCAGGCTCAAATGATCTTTAGTTTTATCAATCTCCTCATGCGACGGACTCAAAACAAGCTAAACTAGCGCCTGGCGCCCAGCTTGGGCTTGAAGGGAAACGCAGGACTGTCATTGTTCTCCAGCAGCGAGAGCAATTTTGAAATGAATATCAAAGATGTTAGACAGACAACAGACCATCTCTCATCTTCCTGACGGAGATATTATATTTGATGTTTCTTTTATGGCCTTGTTATTCAAAGTATTGGATTTACGGATCATGCGTGCAGAGGCAGGCATCAACATTTGCGCAATAGTATCTCAGAGTTAAAGAATTTGGGGTGTTATTGACAGCAGGTAAATAACTGTGATTAAATAACTGAATGATGTGTAAAATATAAAGGTGTTTAAACCTGCAGGTTAGGATCATGCATCAGGCTCAGTCTCAATGAAAGGAAAGCAAGTGTACACTACAATCATTTTTGTTTTTGTCTTGTTTTCCAATCTAAACATCACAAAAGGTTAAGACAATTTTTCATAAAAGTTTGGGTATATTTTTCACACGCACATTGGCAAAGTATGAACCTCGTTTTAAGCAAGAATCTCCATGAATTTATGCTTTCAACAAAATGTACAATAATTTGTCAGTAAACATATATTGAATTTTAGATATACATCCTGTGGCTCAGTGGTAGAGCATTGCGTTAGCAGCGCAAAAGGCTGTGGGTTCAATTCCCAGGAAACACATACTGACAAAAAATGTATAACCTGAATGCACTGTAAGTCACTTTGGATAAAAGTGTCTGCTAAATGCATAAATGTAAAATATCTAAATATTTAAACATAAATATTGAATTGTAAATATACATATTTAACTTAAAAAAACAGTTTACATTTAATTTTTGATTTAAATAAACGTAAATATTGAATTGTAGATATACATAAAGTTTACATTGAACTTTAGATATACATACCTACATATTTAACAAAACAATTATTGAATTCTAGACATACATACTTAACTTAAAAAAAACATTGCATTTTTTGTATAAATATTTAAATAAATATTGATTTAACTTAAAAAATGTGTACACTAAATTTTATATATATATATATATTTAAATATGCATTTATATTGAATTTTAGAAAATTAAATGTTCAAATATTATATATGCAAGTACACATTTATTTTTAAATATAAAAAAAACACATGAAAGTTTAAATGAAAGTTTTAAACAAGTTTGCTTAGAAGTTTAATAGTCTTTTAAAGAATGTTTGGATAAAACAAGATCAAAATTCTGATTCAGAAATGGATTTTTTGGAGCGTAAGTATAACACATCAAAGGGACGAGGGGTGTGGCTGTGGAGTCGATTTTCTTTGAACAAACAGGGTTCTTCATCTGCCATCATATCTAATCATTTACTCCAATTCACTTTCTCAGACTGTGATGGAGCAGAATTAATTATCTTTGTCTGCTTTATATCTTGGAGGGACCCTGCTGTGCGTGTCGAGTGTGTGAGTGTGTGTTTAGTCTGCCAGAGTAACTGTTTTAACCTCTTTCTCTCTCCCACTTTTAATTGTGATCATCTAGTAATCATGCATCTGTGACCAGAGCTTCCAAACAACTCGATTTCACCTAAAAATGACCCTTAATGACTTTTATTGATCTTTTTTTAAAGCTTAAGTGTATAGTTTCTGTTATTGTCAGCGTCAACATACAGAACTAAAAACATAATGATTTTTTCCCCTGAAAACTCTCCCTGTCTCATTGCTCAGTCAAACAGATGGTTTATACTGGTGCCACATTGTTACACTTTTCAGGGAAACTGACCTACATATGGCTCACTTATAACGGTCTCTGCATATTAAATAGGGATAGAAGAAAGTATTTTTATATGTATTAATTACACATCATTAAACAATTCAAAATCAAGTCAAAACAGCCAGCATCATAATGATTTTACACTATCCACACATGCAGGTACACGATGTCCGGGTAGCAGTTCATTAAATGCATCCTCAAACACTTGCGCAGATTGCTGTTACTACAAATAAATAACTGTGAAAACATAAATCTTACAATCTTTCCAAATATGAATGCTTTGTAAACATACATTTTGATACAAGGTTGCCATATTGGAAACACATGGAACAGTAAACCAGGTGTCAACAAGGACTTTCATCAACAGATGGAGTCCATAGTGCAATGAAGCAGAAAAACGGTTCGTTTATTAAAAATCATTAAATATCATCGGCAGCTTGAGATTTCAGTCAATCCTTGATGCATAACATGAAAACAATTTGAATGTGCATCAAGGTTTCAGGGTAAAATTCACATGGATGAATAGGAGAAAGTGTGTTTTAGTTGCTGTGCACGTTATTTAATTTTTCAATATTCTAATCACTTTTAAATGATGACATTAATTTTTAAAAGCAAGAAATAGCTCCAGTCTCTCGAGTAAAAAGAAAAACGGCTTACCAATTTTTTTTGTATATTTTTTAAATGGCGCACATGACAGTGTCTTCAAAAGTATTTAATGTAAACATACACGTTTACTCAAATAATCTTTGCAAATATCCAAATAAGCATAGTTTACATTAGTATAGAGTATTTCTGATCAAAATAAAGCAAACTGACAATGTAGAACAACTTGTTTATGACATTTAGACATAATTAATCCACAAAACAAATGCTATTTTTCCTCCATGACTATTCAAAGTCAGTCTAAATGTGAGTTTTACCAGCAAAATAACAACAACACAAGCAAAACTGTACCTTAAACTCATCTCCAGCATGTCAGAGTATTCCTGTGTTCATAAGCGACGAGAGAGAGAGAATTAAAGAGACAGACAGAAAGAGAGAGAGAGAGAGAGAGAGAGAGCATAAGGAGGAGGAGAGAGTGAGAGAAGTGCATGTGGGATGAAGGGAAGAGTGAAACAGACGGAGCTCAAGAGAACAGTGAGGGTTCGAGAGACAGACAGAAGGGAAGATGAACCGAGGGAGGAGGAGGAAGAGGAGGAGGGTGTTTCATGGGCGTGTGTGAGAGAGAGAGGCAGGAATGCACGCACTATTGTAAAACGGGATGCTGTCTGTGTACGTGGACAGAAAGGAGAAAAATAAATGTGTGCGTGCACTTATTAACCGAAAGCAAACAAGTGCACGTCATAAATTGTAACCTCATACCGCTGTTGAGAGGGTGCGAGCATCATAAAGGGAAAGAGACAGAAGACGGAGAGTAACAGGTTGATGAGCAGTCTCCCTAGAAACAGCGGGGAACAGCTGTCCTGTGGTTTTATGTTCACTCGCTGCAAACGAGCGACGCAACAAACAACAACCTGCCCGCCATTAAATCAACTAAACTGTCTGCGTAGTTTCTCACCTCGCCAATCGCGTGTTTAAACGATGTGTGAATTCGCAACAGCATACTACTCTTATTTCTATCATTTCCTTATCCAACATATTTTACAAGCTATTTCCTGTGAATGTGCGAGACTTCCGATTCTTTAGCCGCTTCAGATAAATAAGTAAACCTTTGCGCTGCAAAACCAGTGTGTTTATGATTATCATAGTAAATTAAAATAATATGATAACAAATATCAGTTTGCAATTTAAAGCAGCGTAACACTGTTTTTGTACAGGTAAAATAACTTGAAGCACATGACACCGAAAGTCTCGCACATTCAAGATAGAAATGGCCACGCCCACTCTTATATTAAGGTACATTTATGTCAATTTAAAAATGCAAATCTTATGCGTTTTGGTCATTCCACGGCAAATGTGTTTTGGCGGGCTAAAAAAATTGAACTTGTGAAAACCTGTTTCCAAGTGCAAGTTTTTGTAAATGATATCAGTATCATCCCAGTGTAATCTACAAAAACGCAAATTTGTGAAAATCTGACGTCATGTGCATATGCATAGGCTATATGTTGTGTGCAGGGCATACTAGTGTTTCTTTACAAACTGGCGTCGCCAGATATTGGCCTGGCATGCATAACACAGATTTAGTCCATTTTGCGAATAGGCCTACACGAACGGAAATGTTGTAAGTGAAACTTTTCAAAAACACAAGCACATGAAAAACTTTTACATTTAAAAAGTTATTTTGTAAACATACCCTAAAAATAAGGTTTCACACTGCTCTTTTAGCAAGCGAACCAGAAACTGTAAACAAAACCACACGTGTGCTTAAGGTCATCCATTCATTCAACCGTACCAGAGTTCATTTGGAAGCGGACCGAGACCACCTCTTCAGCTGGGTCTCGGTACGGTTGTTTGGTCCGCACCAGAGTGCGATTCTGGTATTCACACCTGCCCAAAATATCTGCACCAAGAGGGGAAACGAACTTGAGTTCAATTCAACATAACCAAACAAGACAGTAATGGAATTAAAAAAAACACCAAAATAGCCTCCTACACCCTCTTTCACATTACTCCACTTAAACTCGGCTGAAGTGCTGTGGATCTCCTGGCAAGACTTGGGAATTCATTCAGTGCATGCTTCTCTACTGGCTAGCAGTTCGGTTCATTGATCATGCTACGCTCGTTATTGAGGTGGTGCATGATGATATTGAATAAATCCACTTACATTTTTTCAGAACTACTTTTAATTTCAGAGTTTTAGAACTCTGTGTCAAGTACGGGAGACACAGCAAAAGATGCGAGACGCAAGCGCAACGGTCAAATGTGTCCGTCTAGTGCATGTTTACATACAGTAAAATACAATTGAAAAGCAGCAGTGGAATTCAACACGTTCTTTGTGAACGGCCTCAAAGAGTAGTATGCTAGTGTGCTGTTCTGAATTCAGCAACAGTGTTTGAAGAGACCCCGGCGACTCATCCTGTTTACTATTTATTCACTTATTAAAAAGTATTTTTGGAGATAAATTGATTCAATATTTATCTTCATTTTCCCATATAAATAAATGGGTAACTATGGTGGGATGGTTTCCTCCATGGTAAACCATATCAACATTATTTGACAAATTGCAGATTATAACGTTGATTATTATAATTAAAGCCTTCTAATTTGACATTATGAGCTTAAAGTATATGGAACATCATTATGAATTGGTTAGTTTGAAATCGCAGTGTTCAAATTGGAGGTGTGTGATGATCCAGTTAAAGGATAATTCACTCAACTTTTGGATACCAGCATTCTTTAAAGTATCTTCTTTTGTGTTCAGCAGAACAAAGTAAGGTTTGGAATAACTTGAGGGCGAGTAATACATGACAGAATTGTCTTTTTTGGGTTTAAGTTGCCGGTTAGGCATGAAATTACCATAATGTACAAATAAATCATGTAATCATTCAGTGTTAGCTAGCTATATTGTTTCCTAGATCTAGTTTGGTATGTCACCACTTGTGCACTTGCGTTATAGTAGTCAGCTTCACGGATTAAAAAGGAAGTGTCCTAGCACTATAGTCAGTAATGGAAACGTTCTACTTTATGGCTTCACCATTCACAATCTTGCTGTATAGATGAAAAAATAATCAATTTAACAGTGTTCTGCTTTCACACGCTGCATGTGATCAAAATCATTAAATAAAATGTAAACCCTTTAGTCAACTCTGTTAATTATAATGTTAGCAGGTTGTCGCATTGCTGTTGGTGTAGGTGTGAGATGAAGGACAGAGAGGGTTGTGTGTAAATGTGTGTGTGTGTTTTCCAGGTTCGTTGTCTATGATATCTATTATTGAGATAGGCCCCCCTCATCCAGTAACCGAATACGACTGGACAAACACAGCTAACAGAACATTTCAATTAACTAGCGCTGTTGAAAGAGCCGCCGACTTACTCTGTGTGACACTAAACGCAAACAACAGATAATATAGTACAAATGGAAAATCAGATTAAACGAAAGCAGGGCTGTATAAAAGGTTACACGTATAACATCACATACAGGTCCACAGTAAAGGAAAACTCTTACCACATTAAATTTTTTAGGGGTCTGACAATGGCAGGCAAGGAGAATTTTACCTCAGGTAAACTTAACATCAGACAGCAGTGATATTTCAACATGTCTGCATTTGCCGCAACATGCTGAGTCTGACACATCTAGTGAAAATTGTCTGAGATTATTTTCAAGAAAAGCAACCTGATCCAGAGTTATAATTCAATTAATAATGTATTTCTCTCTGAAATGCAGCTGGATGAACTACACCTCCCAAACCAAGAAATCAAGTTGACACCGGAATTGCACGCTCTGTATTTCAAGGATACAGGTTAGCTGAAGTTGTTTTGGTGGTTCATAGACACTCCTACACACCAAACCTCCCCAAATCTGCCTGTCGATACTCTCCGGAGGGCAGTGAAAGACCTCCAGTAGGGAGGAAGGGTTTGGGGTCTTCCGCTGTTCACTATCATACACAGGATGAAATGTATTTAACTAAAAGAGTCCTTGGATTCAAACTATGGGCTCTTTGTTAGGTTTTCTCTGTTGTGTGGATAGTTCAGGGACTGCTATACGTCTAGTCTACATTCACACCTCAGATGCTGTTAGAACTGAGCGAAAACAGGAAAGTTAATCAACACCAGCTAATGAGTATTCACTTCCTGCTCGGCGTCTTGATGTTTTTGGCATGTTTTGTGAGAAACCTGCCAAAAACGTTTATTTAACATGAAAACTAAAATAATTAAATAAGAAATCGCATTTAAAGTCTATGCAAATATAGAATATATTGCATTGCATCTTCTATTTTCATGACCCCATGATTTTCGTTCTGTTTCATATCATCAGGAAGGAGGGAGGAGCTTGCTAATTCTAGACTGAATTTGATTGGATTTGAACATTTGTACATGCCTCTGTGTGCAAGATGAGTCATCAATATTTGTAGTCCTCCAAAAGAGATGCATATATATGCTAAAAGGTTGCCCCCCCCCCCAAGTTTTTAATGGGTAGTCTAGCATATATGAGAGCAGAGAAAGTCCTTTTATAATTAAAAAAATATTTTCATTCCCATAATGCAAGAAAAAAAATCAATTTTCATTACTGCAATGAATAAAATGCTATATTAATTGTAATGTATTAATAAAGCAAGGTAGTGTTTGTTGTTGAAACAAAAATATGGCAAGAAGAAAGAATCTAATGAGAATTTATTGAAACTAATAGTAATTAAAAAAAACTTTAAATTAAAAATTAAAAGTTTAAAAAAGTGAACTACAAGAAAAAATGTTGTAGAAACAATTTTTACTCAGAAATTCCTTTTAAATTTCAGAGTCATAAAGAAAAAACAATTTGTTACGAGTTACATATGCCATTTTGAAGTAGACAAACTGAAATGGTACTTTGCTGTAAAATGTACTCCAATAATCAAACATCATTTTTTACTGTGCATTTGCATGCATTGTGGTAATGAAAGTCTGTGGGTGAAACATGCCTTAAGTTAACTGTCATGAAAATAATGTCAGGTTTATTTTTTTTATGCAAAATGCAAATGCGATCTGGTCCTGTTTTTGTGAGATTTACCAGAATGAGTAAAACTCTCAGCTGTCAGGTTTGCACTCAGCTCTAACCTTGGTCTCACTATCAAAAACAAAACAGAACGGATAACAGCAAGACAAAAAAGAAAGAGGAACTGCAAACTCATGTTACTGTGGGGAGAGCCAGACCGGTGTCCATTTCCCTTTAATATTGTAGGGAGGTAATAAAGAGAAGAGAACTGAAACCAGCCCAGCTGACAGTGAGGCCAGATAGGAGCGGCCATATGATCCCATCAAACCCAGCCTGCCTTTTACCTGAGCTGCAGCGTCTGTGGAGGAGAGCGCAGAAACCAGAACGCTGAGATGTTCTGTCAGCCCGGCTTCATAAAACTGACCCTGACGCTGGAGCATGTCAACATGAATTCACTGCAACCAGATAACCAACACTCAGAAACACATACAGCTATATGTCATACAAAGACATATACCACAAAACAATTGAGAGTCCAGTTTGTATCAGTCTGTGTTTTTTTGGACATGTTAAGAGACTTGGATGTTGTGTCGCTGTAAAGTTGAACCGAAAGCTGCATTTCCTCTAATACTGCTGAACTAACAATGATTAAAAAATAAATAAAAAAATCACCCTCATGTTGTTCTGTATTTCTTTCTTCTGTGAAACACAAAATAAGATATTTTGAAGAACGTATGGGCAAAAAGAGTTGAAACAATGAAAGTCAATGGGGTCCAACATTCTACCCTGCTGACTTTGATTGTATGAGGGGAGGGAGCTTGAGATCTTTTCCAAAATACCTTCTTTTGGGAACAACACAAGGGTAAAAACGACATTGAATGAATTTTTTGTTGATTTTTCCAGAGACTTGGGGGTTCCATAGACACATGAGACACAGGGAAGGGGAATGCTTTTGAAAAGTTGAACTTCTTTTAACGTGTGTGTGTCAAATGTGAGATGCTGCAAAAGATGCAAGATGTGAGTGCAACGGTTAACATGTCTGTCTAGCTTGGTGTCTGCCATTAAATTAATAAAAGGTCATTATGAGTTTTTTTTTTCACAATTCCAAGTTTATATCTCACCATTTTTTTGTTTTCACCACAAAATAAACAATAAAAAAGGTAATTGTGAATTTTATCTTATAATTATTATTTTTTCCCCTCACAATTCACAGATTCTCAAAGTCACAATTACCTTTTTAAAAATGTTATCCCATGGTGGAAAAAGGCTTCCATTGTCTAGCTTGCGTTTACATAGAAAAATGATGGAAAAGCAGTGCAGTGGAACGCAAAAAACTCATTCTGTGTGAACGGACTAAAGCACAGCATTGCAAAATGCTAAAACAACTCCAAACGTCTTATTAACCACATAGCAACCCCTTGGTAACCAACCAGGGCTGCGTTTCCCAATAGCATTGTAAGCGTAAGTTGAACGTAGCTCCATTGGTGGCAATGGGTCTACGATGTACCTAGGCTTACGATGCTTTTGGGAAATGTAGTCAAGAACATGATACACTGTAAAACAAATTCCGAAGTTGTAACTAAAACAATTGGAGTATGTTTTACATCTCCAATTTATCTCTGTCATTGGATTTTAAAATTTCCCCTTTAATTCAATGGTACTTGCTGTTTCTTTGTAACTGCTTGTGAAATTTTCCTTACTTCACTGTTGTGGAAAGTAGCTGTATGTAAACATCTAACCAGAACACTAAATCTAATATCTAAAACCCCTAAAGTAAATGTTTTTGGTTCACTGAAAACTAATGAGGACATAGCCTAACCAAACATCTACAAACTAACCAGCTAGGTAAACATTTCACATGAATACCATTACAAGCTGTGAGTCACGTTGAATTAAAAGTCAAAGATTCTGGTCCAGCAAAGAAAGCTTCCCTCACAGGGCGGGAGAGAAACACAGGGCGAAGCGACGTGGGAGCCAGGTTCATCCGGGATACTGCATAGTTCTCATTCCTCACAGATGAGAAGTGAGGTGAGGAAGAAGGGGGATATATTTGGGTGAAACACAGGAGTACAGTAGAACAATAGCCCTCTCTGCCCGTCTCCCAGCCCTGCTAGCCAAAACACAGGCCGCCAGCGGAGACCAGAATGCCAACAGAGCGCTAACAATGCTCAGCAGTCAAAATACTGAAGCCTCTACATTAACAGAGCAGCATGAGTGACAGACACACAACAGGTTATCCGTGGTGTAACACATATCCAAAGTATACTTAAACACTACAAAGTATATGTTGGTTTGTATGCATACTATAGGGTATGTGCACAATTTGTTCAGATTTTCCACATACTCTGTATACTCAGCTCGCACATGAGCCTTGAATGTTTTTGTAGTAATTCGTTTGTCCACAAGGTGGCAACACTGGACCGGGTTGTTGTTTCAAAGTCGAACAACAAAGGACACTGAACAACAACTACAGGAGACACAACAACAACAACAGACGTTCTCGCTGACAAGTACTTGCAAGGTGGCTAAAGGCCCGGGTATACTTCACTTTCTGCATTCTGTCAAAGTATACTCAACCGCGGATGAGCGTGGATGGACGAGCTCAAACATGCGCAGTACCACCTAATTGGCTTGTTCCGTCTCAACATTAACCTCACGCATGAAATTGGGCTGCACGTGGACACTTGTGATGGCAAAAATTGCATCATAAGGACAGTGCGCGGACCATTCACATGAAGAATGACAAATATATATATATAGCATGCACACCAACAGAGGTTAACGTTTTGTTTATTATAAGTGCACGCAGTTTTGTCATCTACCGCTTTAAATTCTCGAGCTCTTTAGAGTCAGGTTGGTTCTGATTGGCTGGGAGTGTTTTCATCGTTTCTCAGCTTGAAAAAAAAAAACGTTCTGAAAGTGATTCTGACAATATCGTTCCTGTATTGGTTTCATTATAGTTGTAGTGTCGGCTTCATTATTTTCATAGAATTAGGATGATTATTAAAATTGTATTATTATAGTGATCATTAAAATTATCGTCCTATCGGCCCTATAAAGGACTGTTCACACCAAGAAAGATAACTATAAAGATTAGAGATCGACCGATATATCGGTTTACCGATATTTTTCCCGATATTTAAGCATTTTACCATTATCGGTTATGAAAAAAAATATATATATATTTTTTTTTTTCTTTTTGTCACATACACAATTATACAGAGTATAACACTAGCAGTGAAATGTGTTCTCTGTATTTGACCCATCCAAGTGCACACACACACCGTGCACACACATACTTGGAGCAGTGGGCACTGTTCACTCAGCAGAAGCTCCAGCACGACCACCGCATGTAACTTTATACAAGATTCACTTGTTTGAAACACGCTAAATTATATTAACATTTACTATAGAACCATTATTTCACCAATAAACATCTCTATCGAAATGTATTATTTATTTTCTCCACAAGCGAATAAACATAAAATAAAGACAAACAGTTTGAGTATATTTCTGTGTAGTGAATAGATAAACCGCGCTGTCAGCAGTTTTTATAATTAGAATGACAAAAAACATTTTAATAATTCTGATAAAACAGCCAGTTAAGAAATGCAATAAAAACGATGTTTTGTTTGTTATAGCCATTTCAGAAATTGTAGTTTAAAAATTGTATCAAAATGATTCTGTGTCCTTTATTGTTCTCCATTTGAAAACATTAGACATTATTTTGCTTATTGTTAATATCAGTGTTGCTGATGATGCTTTTTATAAATAAAATGTTTTTATTGTTGTAATTTTAAGATTACATTTTACATGAAAATGTTAATTTGCTCTGCTCAAATGGCACAAAGAAAATGCTTTACTCTACATGATCAATGATGAAGTAACAGTGCTAAGTTTTTCATAATACCTTCAAGGTCGGACTTTGCAGGTATTACAAAATGTACAAATACAGATGGACTCTGGCAATGCAAACTGATTTTACAGCATTAAAAAAAGCTTTTTTTGGGAACTGATGATGGAGTATGAAGTGTAAAAGAAATAACAGGATTTTCTAGTCATATGACTGTGGCATTCTTCACAGAATTAACCCAACACAAAACAGTCACAAGAAAAGGGGAGAGGTCTCTCGGTGTGATGGTAGTTGGGAGACAGAACTGTATATTATTAAAATGAATATGGAATTGCATTTATAATGTATTTTTGAATAAATTAATAGATTTATAAAAAAAAAAATTTACCTATATATGATGCTTGTTTGTTTAAATCTGAATTTGAAATGGTTTGTTTTGTGTTCAGGTTATGAAGGAAAAAAAGCATTGCCATCTTACTGGTCTCTTCATTCAAGTCCACACCCAATAATGTCGTGTCAATTGCTCTGCTGTTTTGTCAAAGAAAATCCAATGGTGTCAGCAAAGTGTTTTGGAAGGCTATTTGAAAGACTTCCAGTGACCGCATCTCTGGTTTAATAGCATGTACTCTTGGCGAGAGCAAAAGAAGGGGCAGTAGCTCTAGAGTGCTGCCAAAAATGGAGAAAAACTAGGCATTTGGGATTTTCCCACCATCATTTAAGAGAGCTCAGTGTTTGGAAAAAATGAGAGCGCCATCCTCTGCTATTGAGTTTTCTCAACAGGCTGAGTCATGTTATGACAATACATGCTTTCTTTTTTCATACTGGATGCTTGTGAATAATGGGATATTGGCATAATAATAGAACACATGGGCATATGATATTTGATGTGAGTTTTACAAGCCTAAAACATCAGTGGGAAGCTCATCGAATTGGGCGAACCTGTTTGAGGCTTCAGACATGATGCTCTGGTTAACCAAACGGCATCTGTTGTGCCCGAGTTTGGCAGACTGGTAGGGATTTGCGCTGGGGGAGACGGGGGTGTGTCTGGCGTGGCCAACCCCTCTAAATCTAGTCCCTGTAATTTACTCTGGGCTGTGTTTGCCACATACTTCACTACTGATTCATTCCCAAGCATCCCTCCAGTTAGAAGAAACAACTTTTACTATATACGGAATAGCATACTACCAATCTATTATACTACACATACTGTAGTATTTCTGCAGTATGTATATTTTGTATGCATATAATACTTGATGTACTACATTGGTTAAAATGTGCAGTATACAACAGATCACACTGAATGGAATCTTGTATCCCACAATGCAATGCACTCAACTTCCATTTCCAGAGTGACGAATTAAACTGTAAAATCAACCATAATATTAAAAATCTATTCGTTGACACAATATTTGATCAGGTTGCCAAGAGGTAAAAGAATAGTTTGCCCAAAAATGAAAATTAGCTGAAAATGTAGTAACAATCAGGCCATCCAAGATGTAGATAAGTTGGGAACATATTTGGAGAAATTCAGCATTTTATCACTTACTCACCAATTGATCCTCTGCCATGAATGGGTGCCGTCCGAATGAGAGTCCAAACAGCTGATAAAAGCATCACAGTAATCCACACCACTCCAGTCCATCAAATAACATTTTGTAAAGTGAAAAGCTGCATGTTTAAAATGCCTTAATGATGGATTTGTTTCTTACAGACACATAACTTTTTGCTGAGGGACTGAAGTGGTGTGGATTACTGAGATGGTTTTATCAGCTGTTTGGACTTTCATTCTGACGGCACCCATTCAATTAAATTAAATGAGTTTGAATTGTTTATATTTTAAAATATTTCACACTAGTTTTAAAACCTAGTAGGCAGTATATACACTGTTCAGTATTCAGTAAGCCAGTACTATTTAGTATTTATAATTTGTTCACAAATGCATTTTTTTATATATATGTTTTAAAATGAATTTAACATGAAAATTTACTCATAGAATAGGCACACAATTTTACAAATTCATCTCATAACACAGGCTGGCATAAAAATGTTTTATAACAGCTGAACGAACTGTTAAATAAATGCACTTCGGTGGGAAACCTGTGTAATTTGGATAACACAGCAGAGAAGCGTTAATGCCTCAAACCTCAGAAGCTCTTCTCTCTCTGTGCTTTGAGTGGCTTTTACTGGTGACAATGCATTACTTTCATAAATAAATGCACTTCGGTGGGAAACCTGTGTAATTTGGACTGCAGAGAAGCGTTAATGCCTCAAACCTCAACACTAGGTGACAATGCATTACTTTCATAAATGTTCCAACATTAACACTGAATGAGAACAGCTGATAGTTTTCAACGCTATTTATTCACCTCATAATATATTAAACAGCTCTGTTAACCCTCATAAAGGCAACACACTCGCCACATACATCAGCTGTTTAGATAATGTAAAGTGCTTCACCTTTCACCTGAATCTACAAATGCCGAAACGTAGTCACAAGGTTGTTGTTTAGTTTTCCTAAACAAAAAGGCGAAACACACTTAAATGGGAGGGACTATCATTGAGATACCACACCGGCCCATGGGAGGGACGAGAGGAAGATGATGAATGGCAGGAAGCTTTCCAAACATCTCTTTCCGTAATCCTCAGGATGGATAGAAAGCATGACGTTCCATTACAAGATGAACACCTCACCTGAGCAGAGACTGTAGGACGAACTTAGGAAAAATGAGCTGGATATGACTGTCTACAGCAATGACAAAATGGGAACTCTTAAAACGCGTTTTAAATGGTTTGTTCAAATTTACCTACTTATGTGATTCCAAATGCTGTTAACCACAAATGAAGATGTTTTGAGAAATGTTCATGCTGCTCTTTTCCATACAAACAAAGCAGAGGCTGCAAAGCTGCAAAAAGGACAAAACAACACCATAGAAATACCATTAAAGTAATCCATGACTCATATTCCAGGTTTTCTGAAGCATATTTTATGAGGAACAGACCGAAGCTCAAATGCGTTTACTCGATGAGCAAGAAACAATGAGGTTTGTACAATAAATAAATAGTAAAGTTAAAATAAAATAGAATAAAGATACATTTTCTACGTCAAAATTGTACATGTAATTCAATGGGTTACTTGCAATTTCTATGCAAATATTTGTGAAATTTACTACACCAATTTTTTTTTATTAAATCTGTTCATCATATTATATATAGCGACAGTATCTCAGAAGACATGGTTTAAACTATTAGATTCATATGGATTAGCCTACTTTTACAATGTCTTTATGATTTTTTTTAAGTGTCAAAGTGTTAGACATTCAATGGAGAGACAGAAACCTCTCAGGTTTTATTCAAAATATGTGTTTCTAGGATTAACGAAAATATCACGGGTTTGGAAAAATAGAACATCTCATGATAGACATTAGTAGTTATTTATTTTTATTGCCATGTCAGCATCTATCGTTATGATAAAAACTGAGTTACAATAAAACAAGAGTGTCATATTATACAATATGATTATACAAAATTATACAAGTTTTCTTAATTAATAATATACTATCTTTTCTGGTAGAATCCTATTAAACAAGTCTCTGAGTGAGCGCACTTCATAAAGTTTTTACTTGCATTAAAACCAGGACAGTCCAATGAAATATATTTCTAAAGACAGAGAGACAAATCATTTGTCTGATTTGACATCACTGATACAAAAACCAAATAGTTTTTACATTTTGTGCAACCGAACACATTGCTTTCTTTGAATATGCTTCAGAGAAAAAGAGATTTTAGAGCTACAGCGGAGGGCAAGATTTTAAATATCTTTCTTTCAAGATTTGTGTCACATAAAGCTACCATTCAGAAGATACTGAATTTGCACGAGTCATATGGAGCTTGAAATCATAATGTTTTGCTGAATGTAAAAATTTCATCAAAATATCTTCTTTTGTGTTCCATGGAAGAAAGAACGTCATACAGGTTCGGGAGAATATAAGATGACAGAATTTTCATGTTCGACTACTGTTTATTAAAAAATTACTGTATGTTAAACATATTCAAAAGCGCCTGTTCACTGATTTGTCAACATACTGAAGAACAGGAGCTGGTTTTGCATGCTGCCATTGTTCATGGTAACAAAATAAGGAACTCTCTGACACAAGCCATTGTTGCTTGTCTCCACATAATTTTTTCCCCATCAATCATTATAATGTGTGAGAGCAATCATCTATGTGAGACCAAAGACAACCTTTGAATGAGCAAACTCTGAAAAAGTAAGTAGCATTTCCTGCTGCACATAAGCAGGATCGTATTGGGTCAAAGGGTCATGCTTGGTTGATGGCAGGGGAACAAGGCATTTGTTCACAGACATTTTACTTCCACAATGTGATACGTTTCTGAGCAAAACTGGACATTATACAAAAAAAGCTTGATTTTATTCATCAGGAATTGACTGGATGGTGAAAATTATAAATCGTTAAATAATAGGCCTACATAACAACATTACGTAGTTTTAAAGGGCAAAGCAAGTTATTACAATCTGATGAAATATTATTAAAGTTAAAATCATTGCTTTGGCATTAAGTGGAATAACCAATATATATTATGCACTAAAAATAAAAATGTCACGTGATGTGTTGTTTAAGAGCAGCTTTTTATGATAGAAATTTCCAGAAAGTGTCAAGAATGACACGCATTGCGCCATCGCTCTCCTGACCCTGCAGTGTACAGGAAGTGCAATAAATGAAGACAAGGAAGTAGTGTACAGTCTCCAGCAACACTGATCGATTTGGCCATATCAACAACAACATTATGAACTACATTCATACATTGGAGAAAATGTGACCAGTGTTTGTGTTTGCCGTGCAAAAACCAAAAGCAATAGTAATAGTGATGCTTTATGATTTAGGACGTTATTATGAAACAGTGCTGTGGTTCTTTTTGTCTTTTGTGTTTGTGTCAAGCACAAAACTCTCTTGGAGAAAACACTCATGAAAATCATTCCAAAGCTCTTTGCCAAGATTACAGAGGGTCTTATTAAATAGTTCCCTTAGCTAAACAGAAAAGACATACTAGTGACTTTTAGAAACACAAACATAGACAAGCTCAAATGGAATGAGATCAAGTGCTGACAATTAGCTGAACATTAGAAAGAACTGCTGGAAATGATGAAAACTGCTAGTAAACATCATACATTCTCAGATCAAACAGTGCTGCTTAGAAAGGAAAGAAGCGGTGTAGTAGGCTATGTGTGGAAATGAGGGTAGTGTCCATATGGCAGACATGTGAGTGGGCGAAACATGTCGCCTTCCTACTCAAATCCAGAAAAACGTTGGTGTATTTGAAATTCTGCACAGCTGAGGAACAATGGCACAGCATTTGAATCTGAACAAGCCGAACATCTTTTCATTTATATACCTGTGAAAATGTAAACATATGCACTCTGGGAGGCAGCTTTAAATAGCAACAATTACACAATACAATATATATATATATATATATATATAAAGCCCAAACTAACCATTACTGTCAAATTGTGTGAATGTTGGTTATGTCTCAGTGCAAGACTAGAATGATGGTAATTGGACAAAGAAGCTGGCAAACGTGACATTTAAGGCTAAACTCAATTTCAGTTTATCTTGCGATATTGCAAAAGGGTCAAAAAGAGTCCAATATAAAGGAAAGGAAAGAGTTTTATGTTGATTTTAAAAATGTCATCTGGTGTAACCATCAAGTAAATATATATTTTCCTATAATCTTAAATACATGCGAGTCTACACATATAATTCATTATTTTCAAAAATATTTTTACATTTATTTTTACATTTTTCAAGGTAAAAGTTATTTGTATTGATTGCTGATTCATAAATATAATCACATTTCGGGGAGTCACACCACATGACATTTTACTAATCTAACAAGATATATATTGTTGTTTTATAGTTTTTTCCCCAGTGTTTTTCTATATGCTGGTTGCAACACGGGACTTTGATTTGGAAGTTTTCAAATTATCAATAAGTGTTATTATTATTATTATAATATCAGGACAGTTTTATCACCCTGACATTTTGGACTTTATGTGCCCAAAAATATCAAAATAAATTTTACTTCAGAAATGATCAAATATGCTCATCACAGCAAGTCACTGTATGTAAGAATTGCTTTTTTATATGGAGTTATAGATTTGGACCAAACAAAATATGCACCATGTTATTGACCTAAAAGACTACACTAGATTTTTTTCAAAACTTCACTATGTTGGTGTGTTATGGGCGTTTTTAATGTGGTTAGGGGTTTGTTTTCACCACTCGGCTAACAGAGGTGATGTGAACACTGTCACCGCCTAATATAAGCGCTGAAATATACATGAGCTTATTCGGCATGCGGTGTGAAACAAGGTTTAGTAAGTACCACTTAAAAGACCACTCAAAACACAGGTCAGCTATAAGATGCGTGTTTACACTTAAAATAAATGTGCTATCACAAAGCTGCATCTTAATTTTCACATGCCGATAATAAAAAGAGCCCAGCAGCTTTCAGATCTTCATAAGGTCTCTGATCCCTGTGAGGCCAGCCATCACATGACAATGTTTTTCTCTGTTATGCTCTAGGCCTTAATAAAATAAGACAAGAGCCTTCTCCATTCTTGTCTCAGATCTAGTGGTACAGTCCAGCACTGTAACCTTCTGTTCTGACCTACATATAATGCCAATTCTTCACATTTAATAAATCGCCTTGCAATAAAAAGCACTGATCTAGGATCAGTTTGTCTCTTCCATGTTCAAAAGAGTTTGATTACATGGACAAGGAGAAGCCGATGCCTGATAAGCACTCATTTCCTGCCGTGCTTTGTGTGTTCATGGGCAGTAGCCGGTGACTCACAGGTGTAGATGCTGTTTTGAATAGCCTGCTCTTATTTGTCATTGAATTAAACTTCCCGATTTAAATCATCCCACATGGTGACGAACGATACCTCAAAATAGGGGCACCTGCAGGATTTCTTTCGAGGGTACGCACAGGGGAGGGGTGGGGGGGTGTGGCACTAAAAAACAAATGAGAATAAATGTATAGGGTAAGTGGTTGCAAACACTTTATTTTAGCTAGCCTAAATTTTTTTTGAAAGTTAGTCAACCTAATTTCTTTGTTTAAATGTAGCTAAAATACATCGATTGCAACTGCTTACCTTCAAAAAACTAGTAAATTCAATAAAAATTAAATTTCACTCCAGTAAGTTGATCATTGCATATATATTTGATCAATTTATAGCCTTCTCAAATCCTCACGACTTGCCTAAAATAAAATCTATAGATATAAAACAGTTCAAGCATATCACAATGTTAGTTTAAAAGTTCTTCCTAGATAAATGCGTGCTGTTAGACGCATATTATTCAATCGTTTGAGCGGAGCGAAGCTGAAGCGCGTATATATATATATATATATATATATAGAATTAAAATGGAAAATAGAAACTCTTTCAGTAATCCTACAGATGCATTTCTCTCTACAGGCACGTCCAGTGAAGAGATGGCGAGTCTTTTTTTTCATCACCATAATTGATGGATGTCTAAAATATAAAAATAAGAAAATGCCTAAAACAGGCCCGATTACAACTTGCGTTTTATTTTATAATTCTATATAATTTTAAAATAAAACAAATTATAATGGCATAGGCTGTATGTAAAACTTTCTCCTATAATTGTATTGCTGCTAATATTTTCAGATTTTTGTTAATCTGTTCTGAATACCTTAAAATTTTAAAGATTTGCTGCAACGCGATTTTGTCTGATGTGAATTATTTAGCCTATTATTTGTTTTAATCCATGCAGCAAACGCTTTAAAATGACTTTATTGCATTGCAGATCCTTTTAAAGAACTGTTCACAATAAGTTTTATGGGCAGCCTAGCTTGAATGTAAAACATTGTCGTGAATTCATGTATTCCCATTTGTGAAATAGCTAGCCTAATTAATTATTGTAGGCTAACCCGATCTTATGAAAGGTGCATATAGCACGAATTTCTGTTTTTATTTGGCGTGATATTCATATGTAGGAATTGACTTTGGCATGCAAAAGAATGATAAATTCATAATTAATGGCATGGCTGTTCAGTCGGAGATACGGGACACATATCTACTAACTGCTGAAATGTTTGCGAGGCAAATCTCAGGTCTGAGCAGTCATGGTATGCACAGTGCGTACAACTGTACACCTGAAGGCGCCACTTATGAATTTTTGCTTGGCAGGCAAATTTTTTGGCCAAAAAAAATGGCCTACTTGCATTGAATGAGGGGTCTGATATCTAGTGACCGAGCAAATCTTGATAACAAACATTTGGTGGAAGGCATTGACTTACAAAATATGGTGGAAAAAAATACTATGGAAGTCAATGTTGGCTACCACTAACCTTTGGTTACTAACATTCTACAAAATATATTTTGTGTTCAACAGAAGAAAAAACAACTTTTGAGAGTGAGAGGATGGTCAGAAATCCCATCTACCCATTACTATCTATGTTTCGCCACTGTTTTTGCCTATATGGGCAAAAAAAAAAAGTAATCAAAAGATCCAATCAAAGCGTTGAGAATATATAATCAAATTAATTGGTCTAGCATTGTGCAATAAAACAAACTGTCCTATCTGCCGAATGCAAAGTCCAAACTTCACGAAATTTGGCATGAATAGAAAACTGGACAGTCTGAGGGTGTATACCAAGTTAGGTCAAATTCTGCCTAACAGGGGGCGCTACAAATGAAAAAAATCCTTATATCTCCACAGTTGTATGATCAATCAAATCGATATGCATCTTCTTTTGGCAAATGGTAATGAGCTATTCTATATCCATATTCAATTATCACTGTGTTATATCACTAATAACAAACACGGCTGTCAGCAGCCAATCAAATTTCATCAGCTTATAACGTCAAATCTGAATAGCCGACCATTTCGAAATTTAGATATGCGCTATAATACATTTTTGCAAATAATTCTGAAACCTAGGCCTTTTGTCCGATTTCCATAAAAACACACTTAAAGTCTCATATTATATTAGAAAAATAAATCTATCATCGGATCGTCTATATGAGCCTTTTGTATTATATTTGACATTTAATGTTATTACCCAATACGCTTAAAAAATAAGGCTCCTTATTGGCAGTGATGGTTCCAGCTTTTAACATCCAAGAAAACTTTCCATTGCAACAAAAGTTTCTTGTAGATTATTAAAATGTTATTCCGACTAAAAATGGTTCTTTTAAGAACTGTTCATTGAAAGGTTCTTTGAGGAACCAAAAATTTGGTCTTCTTTTGCATGGCTACAAAAACCCTATTTAGAACCTTTATTTTTAAAAGAGTTCTGTATTCTTAAATACATTCCAAACAGGATTTCATTGCCATTTTTGGTTCACAAAAAAAACTTTCAGTGATCAATGCTTAAAAGACACTTGTTTTTCTGGTGTGAAGAACATTTTAATAATCTAAAGACCCTTTTTTCACTATAAAGAACCTTTGTTGCAATGTAAAGATTCCATGGATGTTAATCGTTCCTCTTGGAACCATACATGCTAATAAAGAACCTTTATTTTTAAGTGTGTTAGGAGGTTTGCCATTCTTAGAATTAAAGAAAGAGGCTCACATCAAAATTTCAATGAGGCAAGACCTTGAGATAAACGTGAAACCCTTCATGCAATAGAGAGTATGATAGTTATTCTGCTGTACGCATGTTTTTTTCAGGCCTCGTTATGCAGGAAGTATGGCATAAAGCTCATGATGTAACTCGCCACAATCTAGCAGGGGAACTTCCCCAACATCTCACACGGGTTTGAGGGAAGTCTCAGCTATCATACTGCTGCCCACACTTATCAGGATACTGACAGGATGAAACATTTCCTCCTGAAGACAACATTAGTCTAAAAGTGAAATGTCTTAGATTATTCACCCACACGAGGCAGCAAAGTGCCCATCACACGGTTTCCATTTTGGAGCTATTGTGATTGGGTTACAATGCATTATAATGAACTGTAGGAGCGATCATTTCTATTCATGTGGGACAGAAGGCTGGGGTCTTTTTTGTACAACAGTGAAAATAATAGTGCATTGTTTGGAGGAAGCTCACAAAAACTGTAGATAAATGTATATTTCGGAACATAATCCAATAAAAAGTTTTTTTTATAAATAAAATGAGTGTAAAGACACAATATTAAAGGAAACAACCATTGTAATGTGAATAAAATATAAAGATATTGTTAATTGTAAAGTATTAATAAACCTTAATAGTTTTTGGTTGCACTGAACTGAGGTTTTAAAAGACTTTCTTAATCATAAAATATCTATAATTTTTGTTCATACAATATTATGCAGGTTTTATATTACAGGAATGAGGGTTGGTGGTTAAGTGCACTTAATTGTCATGAAAATAATATGACAATGCAAAATAATCTTAATGATCCTAAAATATGCATTTTAAGTTTGCTTGAGCCTAGAATATGAGGCACTTCAGAATTATTCAAACAAAAGCATAACTTGTGCAATTAAAGGTGTGTAATTCTGATTCAATTCTATTTTACATACATACAATATAGTGTAGTTTTTTGTATTACAGGAATAGGGATTGTGGGGTTAAATGCACAAAAAAAGGTAATGGTCCTCCTAAAATAGGCTTAATTTTCTTCAAGCAAAATATTCTTTCATATTTTTCTTTATTTTAGTTGAAAATTTACTTAAAAATGACTTTCTTTGAGATTTGTGTTTACTCTAAACAGATTAAAATGTTATTTTAATAAATTCTAATGAATGCTAAATCACGTTTCCATGCTCAAAACCCACAAATATTGATTTGTTTTGAACACAATAACTACACCTTTTTAAACCGAGGGCATTGGTTCTGCTGACGACCGGTTGGGCCAGTTTACAGCCCACAGGGCAACATCTCTCAAGTACACTTCGGACATTACCTCAACAAGGTTGATGATTTAGGTTAGAGGGCACTTGGAATGTGGATGCAGGTCAGATAGAAATCAGCTAACTTATTTCTAAATCACATCACTATATCACAAAGCCTTAGTTGGCCATGACACACAAACACAGGCCACTACAGAAGCTCGGCTATAGCACTTAACCTAAATAACTGTGCTGCAACCAGTGTCGAAAGTAGATTTTGAGCAACTACCTTCCTTTTTCCTCCTTACTTCTGTTTTAAAATCTGACTGGTTAGTCATACTACAGTATAGAGCTGCATGTCCAACATTTACCAAGCACTTTTTTGTATTAAGATTACAAACAACATTATTTGTAGTCTATATTAAATTTTTTAATGAAAACAAGCCCTCGAACAATCTAGGTTTGTCAAGCGGCGTTCTGTTCCATTGCATTACAGTTGGCTGACACCAGGACTCTGTTATAACTGAAATAACACAAACCAAAGCCCTCAATACCAGGTGGACACCTTAAGCTTCCACGTTTATTAAAAGCCAATGAGAGAAACCGAGGCAAAGTGAGAAATGGGCAATGCAGTCTTTCAGAAGCAGATTGTAATCCCCACACTGGGGAGATGTGGGAGTTGTTTGATGCATGGTGGAAATCCCCAGGGAGTGTGAAAATGCACAATTATCTAATGCTTTCGCTTCTGCAGTGGCACTTTATATGCATTACTAAGTATACTGTACTACAAATGAACTGTGGGAAAGATAAGCAAGCTAAAAAGACTGAAAGGTTCAGTGCTATTATAGGAAACTGCTGTTGTTCTGTGTGGACAACGTGAGAAGTTTTCACGAGCTTAGACATTGAGGCACTTCAGCATTAACCAAAACAAAACCATAACTTGCGTAATTCAAGGTGTGGAATAAACCTTTCGATATAGTTATGTTTTACTAGTGATTCCTGAACAAGTCCTTTATGTTGAGTCGGATCTTTTTGATGAATCATTTGAACCGGTTCACTATAATTGATTCTTTCAGGAATTGGTGAAAAAGTCAACCACTCACAGACCAAATGTCACATATACCTTTATGTAGTGCACTATTTGAGGTGTTCAAAAGCATAGGGAACATTATCAAGTGCACTCAATCAATCCCATAATGCACCTTGCTAACGAGTGTACACTCAACAGCTAGTATGTACTGTGTGGTGTCAAAGTAATTGAGAAAAAGGCATCTACAGCACTTTTGTCTTGCAAAGTATAATTCGCTCGATTGTTTTCATTCACTTATTCAATATGACTGGATTATTGAAGAAAATAGTGAATAATTGAGTGATATCGGATACAGCCCATGACTTTCATTTATTTGCAAGTTGAGAATCATTAACTGAGGATTTATATAATGCAACACACAGCTACTGTTCAGAAATATTACAAATAAAACGTACTGGAATATGTTTATGACCCGATGACAGTTTTATCAACATGCATATGAGCCTGTTTTAATAAATAAAACACCCTGGCGTGAACTGAGCCACGTATTGTAATTGCACATTATATTATATTCTGAATTACTTTATTAATAAAACCAAATAATAAGCAGCAACAGTAAAAGCGTGAAACACGTCAGGGACCGCGTGACGTAGAGAATCACTGAACTGTTTTTTAAACGAACCGTTCGAAAGAACCGATTCCGCAAAACGAGTCACTAAAAGGACAACATAGCAACAATAAGTGAGTGAAATATAATCTGTGCCGCACGCAGACCCCCGCCCGCGCGTTGCCCACGCACAGGAGTGTAAACAATGACAGCTAAGCACACGAAACAACACCACATATATAAAAGGAAAACGATTAACAAAACGCTCGCGCAGTCGATACTGTAAACGCATACAATGGGAGCGCGCTGTTTATCGCGACGCGCTGGCTGTGCAAAAGTCGCCAAACGTAATATCGCGGTATAAAGACGAATATCGCGTTATTCTTTCACAATCCTCACATAAACCCCACTTCAGTGCGTCGGAGGATGAAAGCGCGAGGACAGATTCGCCTCAGAAACGCCCCTTCACGGCTTTAAAATGGCAGCAGCACATGAGGAGCTCTTATTTCCTTAATTCTTACCACTTCACCAATCTAGTTACCTCGAACTCATGCCGCGTATATAGACGAGCCAAGATTTGAACGCAAACGAGGAGTGGTTGTAACGTTATAACAAAAGCTAGCAGCAAAACAAAATAATATCAATTCTAAACAAACCCACTTCCTTGAATCTAACTTCGATCCTGCTACATTCAGTGCTATACGCCCATATTTTACATCTCAACAACATTAACCGAAGATCAATGTTAACCCATAAGCGACGTGCATCATCATTTTTACACAAAACAAAAAGTAAGAGACTGTCACTTGACAATATTTCTATTTGCATTTAAAAATAAAAACAAGCAGCCTAAGGTTACATCTCTAGCAGTTTACACGTTTGCTCCCTCCCCCACCATTTCTGACGTGCCATTATTATCATTACACACAATAATGCAAACACTTCAATACAAGAACAGCTGAAAAAGCGCGCAATAGGAAAATAAGACACTGGAAACTCACATACCCATCCATTGCACAGAGCAAAACAGAGGCGAGGTGGAATAACAATGAAGCACAGGGAAATGAAGAAAGGGTGCTGCTGTTACTACAGTTCGACTCCCCAACACAATTCACTCTCTCAGGCACAAAGGCTCGCGCACACACTTCCTGCTCCTGACGCGAACACACACACACACACACATGTACAGACGCTTCTCTGTACAAAATGGCCTCCCCTTTCAGTAGACACACCTTTGAAGAACCGCGTAATATTTTTGTTTGCTGGACGTTTTGCTGAAAGCACCAATATAGAGTTCGCTATGGCGCGCGATAACAATAAGTCCCGCGCGCCCGCTGTTTTCAAGCCCAGCGCGTGTCGTGTTTCGGGATAATTTGTTGACGCTATCAGCACTAAGAGCTCTGTGGAGGATCATTTTGTTCTTGGAATATATTTATTAATTAGGGTAATGGGCCTTGGGGAAGAGCTTTAAGAGCTTGACACTTGTAATAATAAACACGCAGTCGTTACATTCAAATGTGAAACACTTCCGTGAACACCTTATTAACCATACCAAGCATTCTCGTGCATAGCATTATTATGTCCCCGTTTGTTTTTAAATAAGGACTATTTTTACACGCTTATCGTACCAGGAGAGCACAGTAGTGAAGGTGTTATCTACTCTGTACCTGAAGCGTGTAAGAACTTGTTTCACTTGTTGGACCGGCTGAGCTGCAGTCGTGTGTGTGTCACAAAACAGTACTGTGTAAGTTGTCTACATGTAAGCTATTCCAATGCCTTGAAAATATGAATCAGCTGAAATTTTAACACAGTAGTTTATATCAGGGAGTTTTAAACTAGGGGTCCTCCTGGTCCCCCAGAGGGCCGCAAAACAAGGAAATAGCATATTGGGTAACAAAAATAATAATCACACAAAATAGATGCATAAATGCATTTGATTAAAATAAATAAATATATTATTCTAATAAATAGGCTAAATAAATAATTTATTAAATAAATGGATAAATAATTAAATATATTTACTTAACAAAATGGTAAAAAAATGAATGAATAAATGTGATAATACAGTTAACAGTACAATTTAAGCAATAAAAACTAAATATATTCCAAATAATTTTTGGTACAAATTATTAGGGGATCATATTTAGGGGAGACTGAAACCCTATGGTGTCTGATTGACTGAGAGGCCGTGGAGGTGTTTATATTGTGCTCTTGAAACAATCGCACGTAGTTATGGTAACAAAGTTAAGAAAAAATATTAGGAACAATAATATAATAAATGATAATAGATGATAAACATCAGGCTGTAGGCAACCCATGGAAATTGAAAAAATAAAATAAAATGGAAAACAAGGAAATAAAAATGCAAAACCGGGTAAATCATTTATTTAAATATTATTATATATATATTGCGGCATGATTTCTATTCAGATGATATTAAAGCGTACACTTCTACCGCCGCGCTCCAGCACACTAGAGGGCGCTAGAGAACAAGCTGACTACATTAATACAGAGAACGAGAAAGAGATTGTAGTTTTCATTTGTAGAAATACAAAACATGTATTATTAATAATAAATCATTTATTCATTTGCCACTACATACATTTTATTTTAAGGGATTTTAATATAAATACATTCATTTGTCTTTATATTTAATTTTATACAAAAACCTATTTTAAATAAAATAAAAAATTGAACAATATAGTGTTTTGTAATAAAGCAAAAGGACTGAATTCGGAGCGTTTTCCCTCTCTATTGATTTTATTATTTACCTGTTTTAAATGTTCTTTATTATACATTGTGAATAAAAAAATTCTTAGTGTTGTTTGTGGTAATATGCATATAATCATAAAAAGTTGCATTTCCTAGCTAATTAATCATTTGTTTATTTATTTACATGCAAAGTAAAGGGTAAATAAAAACAATTTTTTTATTACAATCTCTTTATAACTTAAAATATAATAACGCATTTTATTTAGTGAAATAAAGCATTACATTAATATTACAAGAGACTCTTTGAGTAACTCAGCAATTAATAAAGTATATTCTGTATTATTATGACCAATTCCTTTCCAACTTTCCTTTCTCCATTGTTTTTGTTGTTTGCTGAGTATTTGATCTTTTATAGCATTTTTTAAAGTTTCTTTTAAATCAGTAGCTGCGCAGGAAGTATGGCGCAGTGTAATATGTTTCTAGTGTAAAGGGCACATTCACAGCCGTCGTTTTCATCTGGAGCTCTTTGGCTTGCTCAGTAGGCCACGTGAAGAGTTTAATATTACACGCATTGCTTCTGTAGTTCATTCCGTTTCCAGATCTGATCAGACACAGTACATGAGACACAATGTTGCAGAATACAGGGTGAGTTTGTTTCATTCTTACTGCTTAGCTCGTGTATTTTGTTTTAGTGCACTTTAATAAATCAAGTTGTTGACTAGTATGAGCTTATTTAAGCACAATGTTACTTTAACTGTGTCTTGAATGACCTACGAGGGCTGGACTTTGTTGTGAAACTTTGCATCCAACGTAGTTAATTTAACTTAAATTTGTTAAAACTGACTTCAGCAGATTATAGAAACAAATTTTTTATAATTTGACCTTTACCCTAATTTCCTATGCGCTGACCTTGTGATTAGCGTTGATATACAGCAGTGCTTCATGACACAGGACAAAATGGACAACAAAAGTGCAATGAAACAATCAATAAAAATAAGGTTATATGTAAAAGAGCCTCTGTGACCTTGTTGAACTCATAGCAAGTAAAATATGGATTGAGTGCCATAAATGTTTTCATAGCACTGCTGACAAAAAGTAGGGTCACAATTGTGCAACATAACTTTAAAATAAATAAAAAATCTGAACCTTTCATTTGCTTTCAATACGAATGGCAGGTACAATTTGACTGAATCAGTCGCAATACTTTAGATAAGATAAAAATATGATTATATCCACAGATATATCCACCTGTGATTAATTGTTTTGCCTATTCAGCTCTGTTTGTAGTGCATTGATTATGATAGGATTGGATTATTATATGATTATGCATTCATTTTAGGAAGCTGGCAGGATATACCATCTTCATTACCGGAGCGAGTCGAGGTATTGGCAAGGCCATTGCTCTCAAAGCTGCGCGGGACGGAGCCAATGTGGTCATCGCTGCCAAAACCGCTGATCCTCACCCCAAACTGCCGGGCACCATCTACACCGCTGCTGCAGAGAGTGAGCGCAGGACTCGGTCGCTCTTACTTACCTTTATAATTGGACACTAATTCTAAAGTAAAAATCCCATTCATTGTCTTTATAGAGAAAGTGATTTTTATCTATAGCTAATTAACTTAATAAACACCGTTGAGTTTTGTTTAGTTTTTTAAAAACCTTGTTTATTTACATTAGCCATAATTCTGAAGAGAGGGCCACCAGCAGTGAATGCATTGCATGTGATTTGGTCAAGTTGTCTTCTATGCAGTGTATTTATTGTTCATGTCGATATCATAACAGGCTATATAGCATTGATGTGAAAAATGATCTCTATCACCAGGCATAAAGTGTGCCAAGCAAATATTCCTGACACCATTACGCCACCCGTCTGGACTGTTGTCAGAAGGCCATGGATTCATGTTGATGATTGTGGCTTTGATTAACAGCCACTGGCCTGTTATTACCAACCAATCATCTCTTGAATGGTGCAGCCTATTACAGTACTGTTGTTGACCATGTGCATCACCACAACGCACAGTACCCATCTTCTAAAAGTTACTTCTGTCATGATCATGCACCATGTCACAAAGCAAAGCAATTCTGAAAGAAGTCTCTTACGCTCACCAGGCTTATTTGATCAATATACAGTAAAAACAGCAACTTTTATATTTTAATGGAAAAGTTGCCTCATGATATTTAAGATGTAGATGAGTTGGATCCTCTGCAGTGAATGGGTGCCGTCAGAATGAGAGTCCAAACAGCTGATAAAAACATCATAATAATCCACACCCACTCCAGGTAACATCTTGTGAAGCTAAAACCTGCATGAAACAAATCCATCATTAAGGCTTTTCAAATCATTGCTTCTGGCTAAAATATGAGTCCTCTATCCATATATAGCTTTCTTCAGTGAAAAATAAATCCTGTCTGAATCAGAAGATAAATATGCACATATCAAACACTGTTTATAAGTGAAAAAAGTCCAAAAACAGGTCTAAACAAATATGTCAGGATTTTGATGTGAGAGACAATAGTGGATGTTTTTATCAGCAGTTTGGACTCTCATTTTGACTGGCACCCATTCACTGCATAGGATCCATTAGTGAGCAAGTGATGTAATGCTAAATATTGCAAAATATTTGCTAAATAATTTCATGTTGTAAGTCTATGACAAATTAAACGTCTGTTTGATAGTTGAAGCTGCTGGAGGGAAAGCACTGCCGTGCATCGTAGACGTCCGTGATGAGAAGCAGATCAATGAAGCCGTGGAACAAGCTGTGGAGAAATTTGGAGGTGAGTTACAGTATTTCATATATCTCAGATTTTGAGCACTCGTGTGTTTTAATTTGTCTTTAATCTCATGTGGTTCTGTTGACAGGGATTGACATATTGGTCAACAATGCCAGTGCCATCAATTTAACAGGAACTCTGGAAACTCCAATGAAGAAAGTCGACCTTATGCTAGGCGTCAATCTCAGGGGAACGTACCTGACGTGAGTAAAAGTTATTCTTTAGAGAAGGGGTCCTGGAGGACTGGTGTCCTGCAGAGTTTAGCTCCAACCCTAATCAAAGACACATGAAGCAGCTAATCAATGTGTATACTTGAAACTTCCAGGGAGGTGTGTTGAGGCAAGTTTGAGCTAAACTCTGCAGGACACAGGCCCTGTTTGGTGACCCCTGCTTTAGAGTAACAGATCACAATAAATGACAGAAATATTTTCTATGTTAATCGATAGCTTGTCAGCTTGCTTTGAACCCACAATATTCTTCTAACTGTGGCCACTGTTTTCATTCCAGGTCTAAACTGTGCATTCCACATCTTCTGAAGAGCAAGAACCCTCACATACTTAACCTCAGCCCACCTCTAAACCTCAATCCCATCTGGTTCAAAAACCACACGGGTGAGCGCAAGAGCGTTCTTGCATTCAGTGCTCTAGGCCTATGGTTTCAGACTATCACTGAACATCTATTCAATAATAATGACACTGATCTTGTTTTCCGCTGTGTCTGTGTAGCGTACACCATGGCAAAGTATGGCATGTCCATGTGTGTACTTGGAATGGCCGAAGAGTTCAGGGGATCTATCGCCGTTAATGCCTTATGGCCCAAGACAGGTAATGGCTTTCCTGCATCAGTCATTAAATAATTCCATTTAGAGATCATTAATACATAAGTAGATATTGCCGAGTCTGTATTCTGTAATAAATATCTACAAAAATCCTACAAAGTAGTTGAATATTAAAGTGATAGTTCACCCAAAAATGAAAATTCTGTCATCATTTACTCATCCTCATGTCGTTCCAAACCCATAAAACTTTCATTGATCTTTGAAACAGTACTGAAGATATTTTTAAAAACTTTGGAGGTTTCTGTCCTTCTGATGAAAGTCTATTCCAACAAAATATTGATGCATCAAAACTGTCCTAAAGACATTGTAAAATCCAAGTTTAATCCAAGTTTTCTGAAGCAATTATTTTATTTAATAAATGGATGAATTTAGGCTTATACTGGCATATAAACACTGATCAAGGCACATTTATAGAGCTCATATTTGTTGTCATGTGTCACTTAAAGGGGTCATCAGATGCAAAATTCACTTTTCAAGTCGTTTGAACATAAATGTGTGTTGGAAGTGTGTACACATCCATCCTATAATGATAAAAATCCCCCAAGTGTGTTTTTTTAATCCCCTTTCTCAAATCAGGCTCTTCTGAGAGTCCTGTCAGAATGACGTAGTTTTGTACAGACCTCTCCTACGATAGTTGATTGACAAGGCCGTCTTACCTTAAGGTGTGTTCACACCAGACGCGAATGAAGCGATAAAATCGCGCTATTCGCGCATAGTTGGACGCTTGAACATTTTGAGTTTACTCGCTTCATTCGCGCATGAAATTCACTACACAACAGACGCGAATTCACGTCATGGGAGGGGCTTCTGCCAGGCAGCTCCAGTCTGGTTGCAAAATTTATTTCTGTTTTTGTAAAAGTAAGAAGTAGTATCGTACAGCTCCGGGTACCCACATACAACCACTATTAATTTGTCCTCCATTGTTGTTTCGGATTTTCTGCCTCCGCTCGTAATCACGTCACTGCTAGAGCAAGCTCCTGATTGGTTTACGCGACGCGAATATCCACCAAAGTTCAGATTTTTCAAACCTCGTGCCATTCGCTCCGCCTCATTTGAGCGAATAGCGCTGCAGGATTGTCTATCGCGTCTTTGCATTGACTTAACATGTAAATCATTTGCGCGTAACGCTTCATTCGCGTCTGGTGTGAACGCACCTTTAGACCCACTCTGAGTGAGCTGAGAGCTGTCCACCATTGTGTCGGCAGGGGAAGATAATATGTCTCAGATTAAGCGATTGAGGTGTTTTGTTATTGGATGTAATAATGAACATAGCAGTAATCATTTATTCCCGACATCTGAGCCGCTGAAGACGCAGAGGATTAATGTTACTTTCGTTTTGAAGGGAATGCGCCGATCCCCGATCTGCCTAATGTGTTTATGTTTGCACGATTCATTTGTGATCCAGCCTCACCTACAGAAGAAGTGAGTATAAGGGTATTTTATGAATCTTTGCTAATCACCTTTCCTAATAATGTGCTAGTTTGCCAGTTTTGCGGCTAAAGCAACAGCACTGCTCCTCACTCCACGGAAGAGAGGGGCGGGGCTAGCATAGCTCATTAGCATTTAAAGCAACACAGACAAAAAAATGGAGTAAAGGTGTTTTTTACACCACCATTGAGAAATTTTAACCAAAGTATGTTTAGACTTTTCATTAAGACCCTAAAGAATCATATCAACTTGTGCAAAAGGGGCATCCGATGACCCCTTTAAGCATCTTTGAGCTTCTGAAGAGGTTTTGTGAAGAGGTTTTTTTTTAAAGCTTGAAAGTTCCAGTAAGCTCTTATTGTAACTGCATGGAAAAGAATGACCAGAGCACTGGCATTTCTCTGAAAATGTACTTATTTCACTAGAATAGTGAGCCACTTTTTTACATTTTAAATCGATTCTAAAATGATAAAATCATCCCCAGGGATATTATCATTAACTAAAGCTTGTTTTTATTTTTATTATAATAGTAAGTACATGTAACAGGTTTAACAAGGACACCATAAAATAAAGTGTTACCAAACAATTCATTGCTTTAACTGAAATAAATTAAACATAACATTGATCATTTTAGTTTAACTAAATTAAACTAAACTAATAATAACTAAACTAGTACCAAAATTAACTGTAGCTATAAGCTAAATGTAAATATATACCTAAAAAAAAGCATCTGCCAAATGCATGAATGTAAACGAGTGTATTTGTGGTGCTGTATGCAAATGAACAACAGGAAGCTCAAATTATGTTCTTCTGTGAATCTCTTGTGAAAATGGTGCACATGTACCATTGTTTCACTTTTATTGATATCCAAAGCTTTATAGCAACATGTATTGTGAAACATGCTGTGAAAAAAATGTGGAATTGAATATTAATCTAAATCAACAATGATATCTGAATTAGTCTTGTTGCATCATCTACCTTCAGCCATCCAGACGGCGGCCATGGACATGTTGGGTGGTTCTGAGATTGGTAAACAGTGCAGGAAGGTGGAGATCATGGCTGATTCAGCCTACGCCATCTTTAAACAACCCACCAGCTTCACGGGACAGTTTGTCATTGATGAAGACATCCTCAAAAAGGAGGGCATTAAGGACTTTAATGTGTATGCTGTTGAGCCAGGTTGGTTATGCAATATTAATATTTCATGTTATAGTGATAAAGTAACACATTTTTCTCTTCAATAATTATGAATAAAGGTAATATGGTTTGTATAAAAGTTATTTCAGGGATTATTTTTTTAGACCCTGTTTACAATAACATGACATTTCTTACATACTAAAGTATGAATTTCGGCACATAAAACATATCATTATTTTTTTTAGGTCATCCATTGCTTCCTGACTTTTTCTTGGATCAAAAGCCAGAGGATCTAGCCAGACAAATGGAGGAGCATGGTGAGTTATGAGACATTCTGTTTCTGTTTATTTCCCTTTTAAAGCACACATTAATACAACTATTGTTGCCCAAGGTGCTGTACAAACAAAGTAAAACAAATAAAACCAATAACATACAAAGATAAATTCAAAGTACACACTAAAAATTCATTGACACCCCTCAATACCCAGTAGAATTAAAAGCCTCAGATAATAAATTAATTTTTAACCGAGTTTTAAATATAGTTTGAGCTGCTCTAACATACAGGGGTAAAGAATTCTACAGTCTAGGTGCAACTACCGAAAAGACCCGATCACCCCTGTACAAATACATCTACTGATGCTACTGGACACATCTTCAGTGATGTTCCTGGACTCATTGGGTGTTTCGGGTCTTTCAACATCATACACCCTCATCCAGGCGACCCAGCTGAGGCTGATCAGACCCCAGCTTGTGTCCAGTTGGCGACTCTAGCTACTTTGACCCCAAGGATCTCCTCTCTTGAGCCATAGCCATCTTGAGGCTTTCTCTGCTGCTTCGGTGGTATTATAGATAGCTCTTCTCCTCCTCGCTCCATCGATGCCTAACAGACTGAAGGCTCTGCACAGGGATCGGGCCGCAAAGCCCCTGCTTCCGACCTCGACTGGGAGACACCTTGCTCTCCATCCAGCTTGTCGACACTCGCTGACTAGTCCCTCGTACTTGGCGAGCTTCCTTTCAAAGGCCTCTTCCAGGCGGTCTTCCCAAGGGACTGTTAGCTCCAACAGAACCACTTGTTTAGTGGACTCAGACAAGAGAACAACGTCTGGTCTTAAGGTGGTGGTCACAATGTGGTTGGGGAACTTGAGTTGCTGCTCCAGGTCCACCAACAGCTGCCAGTCCCTCGCAGTGGCCAGGATGCCTGTAGATGTTTTTGCCGCTGGTTTTGGCTGCTCTCCAGCTCTGACGAAGGTGATGGCTTGCTTGGAGGGGCGGGAGCACTTGGCCCACTCGACTCCTGCAGCAATGGCTTCAGCGATAGCCTTCAGCACCTGGTCATGTCTCCACCTGTACCTCCCCTCTCCCAGTGCCTTTGGGCAGCAACTCAGAATGTGCTCTAGTGTTCCACGCCTGGAGCACAGTGGACATGACGGTGACTCCACTTTGCCCCATATGTGAAGGTTTGATGGGCTAGGAAGCACATCATATACCGCCTGGATTAGAAACTTGATCCGCTGTGGCTCTGCCTTCCACAGCTCCGCCCATGTCACCTTCCTCTCGATCGCGTTCTCCCATCGTATCCAGGCACCCTGCTGCCTCATTCCCACTGTCCTGCAGGTTCTCTCCTCCTCAACCACTGCTCTCACCTCCTCCTGGACTAGGCGACGCCTTTCCTTCCCTTTGATGGTGTCAATATGGGGAGTTGAAAAGGAACCCAGTCCAGCCCTGCCTTTTGTTACCACTCCCACCAGCCTGTTGTGATCTAATCTTGCCTCTGCTTGTCGAACAGCCCCCTCAGCCTTCCACTTCCGACCAGTCCTAACTTCAATTCCAGCATTTGCCACCTTTGAATCGCTTGAGTCTCTATACTGCAACACTTCCCTTGCTCTCATTACCTTGAATTCCTCTTCCAAGGACTTGAGTGGCAGTTGCAGTTTGTTGCGGTGCCCATAGAGTGCGATGCTGCTTAGACTTTTTGGAAGCCCCAACCATTTTCTGAGGTGGCTGCTGACCTTCCTCTCTAAGGTGTCCACAGTCGAGATTGGCACTTCGTAGACGAGGAGCGGCCACAGGATCCTGGGAAGAAATCCATGCTGGTATAGCCAAGCTTTGAACTTCCCTGGCAATCCAGACCGGTCCACTGAATTCAGCCATCATTCAGCATCTGTCCAGCTCAGAGCAGGTTGACTGGATGGATGCTGCATCCCTCAGGGTGCTGTCAAACACCTTGCCTAAGCTCTTAACAGGCTTCTCGGTGACGGTCGGGATTGTTGCCCCTGCGACACTGAACCGGGACTTGTCATCTACTTTTCCTCTTCTCAGCACCATTGATCTTGACTTGGCTGGTTTGAAACGCATCCGTGCTCACTCCATTAGCTTTTCAAGACCCTTTAAAATCCACCGGCAGCCTGCGACTGACTCTGTGGTGACTGTGAGGTCATCCATAAATGCTCTTATCGGTGGCTGACGTTGAGCTGACTTCGTCTTGGGCCCTCTACACTCTGGTTCAGCAGATTTTGTGAGCATATTCATGGCCAGGGAGAACAGAATTACAGAGATGGTACAGCTCTGTAATTCAGAGCAGATGGTTGTTGTAATAGTCAGCGATGAGGTCTCTGACTCTAGTGGGGACGTGATGTTTTGTCAGAGTGAGCTGCACAAGCTTGTGTGGTATTGAGCCATATGCATTTGCCAGATCGAGCCACAGCACTGACAGATTGCCCTTGTTCTCTCTGGCCTCTCTGATGAGCTGCGTCACCACACCTGTATGTTCCAAGCATCCAGGCATTCCTGCGATTCCCCCCTTCTGAACTGATGTGTCGATAAACTTATTATTTGAGAGGAAGGTGCACAGCCGGTTGGAGACAGCACTGAAGAAGATCTTGGCTTCAACACACAACAGGGAGATGATGCGGAACTGGTCTATCTTCCTGGAGTTCTCCTCCTTTGGAATCCAGACCCCTTCAGCAACTCTCCACTGTTCAGGAATCCTGCCCCTCCTCCAGATGACACGCAGGATCTTCCACAGGCGCAGCAGGAGTTTAGGACAATTCTTGTACACTTTGTATGAAGTGCCGCTTGGTCCTGGAGCAGAGCTTGCTCGCGCTTTCCCGACAACCTCTCGAACCTCCTTCAACTGCAGCTCTGCCATGTTGAACTGCACACTTGGCCCTGTAGGATCTATCAGGGTGCTGCACTCTCCCAACTCCTGTTCTCTCGCTGGGTCGCTGTATGTTTCCTTCAGGTGGTGATCCATCTCCTCCTTAGAGCAGACCAGCTGGCCGCTACGCTTCTGTCCTAGCAGCTCCTTAGTGAACTTAAAGGGGTTAGAAATGAATGCAGCTCGCTTCCGGGCTCTTTCACGGCGGCGCCTCCGGTGCCACTCTGCCCAGCGGAGGATCCTGATCTTCTTTCGTAGGATGCACATCAGCTGTGCCAGGCCAGTGCGCTCCTCCTCTCCTGCCTGCTTGTATTGTCGCTTCAGGGTCTTCATCTCCTGCCTGATGTTGTGGATTCTCTCCTCACGTTGGTTCTTTGAGTGAGATCCTTTGGAGCCTCCTTCCTTCACCTCTTCACCGAACCGTTCGGATGCGATGCTGACGATGATCGTTGTCATGGCTTGCATTTTCCTGTCAACATCTCCCCTCATCGTGGCTTCCAGAATCTGGTCGACATCGATGTCAAACTGGTTCCACAGTGAGGTCATGTTCGCTGCTGGCCACTTGATCCGCCTTCTCTCAGACTTGATGCTGGAGGGAGTCATTTGCAACACTTGGAGGTTCCGGGCACTGTGGGGTGACTCCGGGCCTGGCTCCTCCTGCGTCTCACCAGGTTGAGAACCTGTGCGTTGTGTTGGTCCTGTCCCCACCAGACACTTCATCTTCCCTTGGTGGATCTTTAGGCCTCGCTCGTTTCTTACAGATCTTGCCACATGTACACTGCTTGCTCGTGTTCGTTTGTCCATTGCCTTGGTCTAATATCGTTGAATCCGTCCGGTTGGGGTGCTCATCCTCCCCCCCTCTCGGGCACCCTGGGGGTATTTCTTCCTTAGGTTCATCGTAGCTTTTATGGGAGTCCCCCTAACAGAAGACACAGATTGGGTTGCCAGCCCGTACTGCCCCTGTTGCCGTCTCTCCGAGCTGTCACTGACTCTCCAGTCGTCACCACACTTTTTGTGGTTGCCAACCAGTCTTTCCTGGTCGTCACTGATTGAATCAGATTAAAGCTGTACAAATACATCTACTGATGCTACTGGACACATCTTCAGTGATGTTCCTGGACTCATTGGGTGTTTCGGGTCTTTCAACATCATACACCCTCATCCAGGCGACCCAGCTGAGGCTGATCAGACCCCAGCTTGTGTCCAGTTGGGAGTTGTCCCTAAGTTTTAATCTAGACCTAGGAACAGTTAGAAGCAGCTGATCAGAGGACTTAAGGGATCTAGTAGGCGTGTGTCGTTTAGGAAGGTCTGCAAGGCAAGGAGGTGCCAAACCATTTAATGATTTAAAAACAAACAATAAAATCTTAAAATAAAAACAATAAAAGCAATAAAAACAAACATTTACAGCACATTCCAAGCATACTTCAGCAGACGTCTCAGTTAGTGTCGATATTTTAACTCTCCCTTCAGGTGCCACTCCAGCTTTCAAAAGTGCAGATTCTACCATCACGGGACCTGTTTCTGACATGTTCAACACAATCAGAGGAATTCTCAGTCCAGATATAGTGAAAACCACACAAGGAGTGTACAGATTCGATTTATCAGGTAATTATGATATTACTTTTAAAATTCTATGGCTTTTAGTCAATGTCTGTTTGCTAAAACACTCTTCAAAATGTATCCTGTTTTGTTCTACTGAATAATAAACTCTAGTGTATGAAAGCCTGTTTCTGCCACATAAGGAAAAAAACATGCTTTGGTAAATCATGTTTATGACAAATCTTAATTATGCCACTTAAGCCAAAATTATGAGGTCATATAGTGAAGTCAACATTATGAGATTGTCATTGCTGACTTACAAGCCCCTTGACTTATCTCATAATTATGACTTATGTTGAAAAATTGGAAATGTACATGGTTATGCTCATTATGACTTCTTATGTCAATTTCAACTTTTCACCTGATAAATATGACTTTAGTATGTAATTTATTACCATACTTATGACTTGTTGTCTCATTATGACTTGGGTTCATAATTTGGTCATAATTTGACTTTTAATTTGATAAATAAGTAATTAAGTATGACTTAGTATGTCATACTTTTAAATTATTATTTAATTATGATTTAATAGAAATATACAACCACAAATATAATGTAAAATGTACAGTATTTAATATTGAAAATATCATGTTGGATTCACAGGTGTATCTCAGATTTGTCCAATTAAAGGTTTTATAGAATAATTGTGTCCCAACCCATAATATCACTTACTTCTGACAAGCAATATCAAATCATAAATCATGGCTGTGTCACAAACTACCGTTACCTGTCCTGCAGACTTCAGTTCCAACCCTGCTCCACCACACCTGCCTGTAATTATCAGGTAACCCTGAACACCTGGATTTGCTGGTTCAGGCGTGTTTGCTTTGTTTGGAGCTGCTCTCTCCAGGAGCAGGGTTGGAGACCCCTTTCTGAAAAAGAGACAAGCTGCATATCAAATTGGTATTGTATTAATGTTTACCGGCATGATTGACAGGGGAGCATGCTGGAGTCTGGTACATTGATCTGAAGAATGATGCAGGAAGTGCTGGCAGGGGGGAACCACCTGTCAAAGCTGACGTCGTCATGACGCTGGACAGTTCAGATTTCATCAAGATGTTCGGAGGTAGAAAAAGTCTTGCTGATGCACTTTTACACACTACTGAGATAATCATAGAGGGGAATGATAAAAACCTGAAGTACTGATAAAAACCATGTTCTTTATCAATAGGGAAATTAAAGCCCACTATGGCGTTCATGTCTGGAAAGCTGAAGATTAAGGGTGACATGGGGCTTGCCATGAAATTGGAGAAGATGATGGGCATGATAAAGCCTAAGCTGTGATATGATCACTCACTCTACCATCTCCTGCCGTACATGACATGATGTTCATTGTCTCTTTTCTAAATCACTGCATTAAACCACTAATCATTTGCATTAAACCATTCTGCTGATGCAAATTTTTATAGAGGATTTTCCTTTTATTTACATTTTCTTCACTGCATGTTCTTTAATAGTATGCTTTGGGTTATACTTACATTTATGCATTTAGCAGACGCTTTTATCCAAAGCGACTTACAGTGCATTCAGTCTATACATAATAATTTTTTTGTCAGTATTTACTTAGTGCAACTCCCACGGGTTTGAAAAAACATGATTTTTAACCATCTCCACAGTATAATTAAAGACCGTAGTCATTAACTTTATTGGCTTTGATTTTCTGCTGTGTCAGAACAAGCATTTTATGCTTACATTTTATGATACTATAGTAAAATGTATTTTTTGCTTGAATTTGACTAATAAAAATGGTTTCAAATGATGTACACGGTTTATTAATTTTTTTGCCTTAAATATTTGGAAATAATACAAAGCACAAAAAAGTATTTTATTGCTTTAAAGACGTGTTGCGTTATTCTGTAGAGTCTTTGAGCACATTTTATTCGTTCAGACGTCAGGTTAACGTTCCAATATAAACTTATTTTTTGCCACGAGTACAGCCTATTATTGTAAATACAAATTAATATTTTTACGGAAATATTCAGTGCTGCCATGCATGGTGGTGTAATAAATGAAATATAAATGTCATACTTGCACATTGCCAGGGTTGTGAAGGTTAATTTTAAAATTGATTTCACTACAGATTACAAAATACATGCTTTAAAAAGTATTTTGTAACGTATTTGGTTAGATCACTCAAATTTAGTAAGTTGATGTAAATACTTTGGAATACTTACGACAAGGGGAATATTACTTTTAATATCTTGTTTTCATGCTAACCACCTCTAAATAAAACATTGGTAGGATGAATGCATTTAAAGCAATTCAATTTTTTTTAAGATTATTGTTTTAAATATGACATTTTGAACATTGAAATACAAAATGATGGGGGGAAATAAATTATGTTTTTAAATATGAAACTATAACTGCCAGTAGGTGGTGGCAAATCAGTGTCTTAATGAATGAGTCATGGATTTTTTAGTTCAAATGGACTGATTCATGGACTGACAAAGAAGCTCGATGCCTGCTACTCGCTGTAGAAGAGAACCGACAGCGGAAGAGCCTCTCACCAGCACTTCCCCTGCGTCACATCCCCAGCCAATGCGGATTTCAAAGAGCATTTCCTAGACCAAATTTCCACAGCAACATTGCAAATGTCATGCCACGAAGTGTCTCATGCAGGGAACCCAGGGCTCCAACAACGCCCTCAGATAGATAAACGTTACCCATTTCCTAAATGCCACCCGTTTCCTAAACGCCAGAGAATCTGCCCCAGAGTGACGTTGGACCTTGAGCCACAGAAGCTATCCTGATCCCAGCATGGAGAGCACCAGTTCCCGCCGAGGCTGGACTGCCCTCAAAGGAGTCTCACTCTCCACCCCCCCACCCCCCACTTAGCCCCCCGATTTAAGTTTTGTTCAAGCTGGGCCTGTCCTTCTTGCTCAACAAGCGCCAAAGCAATCTACTGCTGTTCGCTTGCAGGTCCCAGTGTTTCAGAGGCAGGGGCACCATAATGCGGGAGAAGGTTAGGACGATTCTAAGGGCCCGACGAGGGAGAGGGGGTCCGGAATGTGATTTTTACCCCCCCAGAGGGAATGTGATCGCAGGGGGCCCAAGTCAATATGCTGTTCAGGGGGCCCAGAACACATAGCGTTGCCCTTGTTTAGAGGTCACCCAAAATTCGGTACAGGACAATGACTCTCACCTTCTAAAGGCCGAAGTGCATAGTCTGCTTGCAAAAGGGGCCAAAGAGGTGGTCCCTCAAGCGAACAGCGAGTCAGGTGTTTACAGCCGCTACTCCCTTGTTCCTGAGAAAGATGGTGGGCTCAGGTCCATCCTTGATTTCAGACACCTGAACCATGCGCTGAGGAAACACCGATTCAAGATGTTGACTTTCAAACAGATCCTCACACATATATGCCCCGGGAACTGTTTTTATCAGTGGATTGGAATAAGCTTACTTTAACATCGAGATAGCTCCTCGTCACAGATCGTTCTTGGGATTACCATTCGAGGAGGTGGCTTATCAATATGCAGTCATGCCCTTCTGACTTTTACGAAGTGTGTGGACGTGGGTCTTTCCCCTCTTAAGTAGATGGGAATCCGCATTATGAATTACCTTGATGATTGGCTTGTGTTAGCCTGATCGGAGCAGGAACTTCTCGCTCACATGTTGCTGATACTCAGCCACCTGGAGCGTCTTGGGCTGAAAATTTTGCCAAGTGAGTAATCTTCCTGGGGACAGTTATTGATTTGGCCCAGATGCGGATCTGGATTACACCGGAACGCTCAATGACAATTTATCGGCAATTGGAGTCATTCAGATTTGGGACTTCTTGTCTCATCAGAGTCTTCCAAAGGATGCTCTGCCTCATGTCAGCTGCCTCCTCTGTGATTCCGTTGGGCCTGCTTCATATGCGGTCCCTCCAATTTTGGCCTAAAACCCAGGTACCCTCCCATGCTTGATGCCTGACATCTTTGCCTCAAGGTGACCCACCACTGCATCGGAGCTGTGGCTCCTTGGAAGGCCCCTCGCCTGCTTCAGATGGGCGTCCCATTGGGACTGACCCCCAGAAGGAAAGTGGTCACAACTGATATGTCCAACCATATGGACAATTCTCCCAGGTGAATTGAGACTACATCCCCAAGACAGGTAAGGGAAGTCAGGTGCTCAGTCCTCCTGGTCTTCTCACTCTGTAGGAATCAGACATGGTTCCCCGAGTTGATCCAGCTGCTATCGACATTCCCTTGGCCAATTCCATTGAGGAACAACCTCCTCTCAAACAAGAGGCTTGATCTGACATCCACTGCCCGAGCTGTGGAGCCTTCATATTTGGTGCCTTGACGGGAGTCTTTACCGCTCCCCACGAGTGTGATTAATAACATTTTGGAGGCTACAGCCCCATCTACAAGAAGCTTCTACGCCCTTAAATCGTCAGTCTTTCCTGACTGATGTGCAGCACTTAGCAAGGACCCATCCTCTTGTGACGTGTCATGTTTGCTAACCTTTTTGCAGAAGCTGCTGGATAATGGGCTCAATACTCAAAGTATATGTGGCAGCCATGGCTCATGGCTTTTCAGTCAGTCGGCAAAAACTACCTTGTCATTAAGTTACTGAGAGGAGCTCGGATATTGAATCTGCCTCGTCCTTATATCACATGGGACTTATCTGTAGTCCTCCTTTTGAGCCACTCCAGTCAGCTGACTTATGGCCCCTGTAGCTTAAGACCACTCTTCCTCTAGCCTTAGAGTTGGTCAAGCGAGTGGGTGATTTACAAGCACTGCCAGTCAGTGCTTCATGCCCTAAGTTTGAGCCTAACGACTGTAGAGTCATCCTCAAACCAAGACACGACTATATGCCTAAAGTGATCTCCACTCCATTCAGAGCTCAAGTCTTCACCCTTCTGGCTCTTCCTAACGCAGAAGATGAGTGGGGTCCAAATTTACTCTGTCCGATTTGGGTTCTTAGAGTGTATGTAGAGCACTCTAGCCACTTATGGCATTCAGAGCAGCTCTAATGGGCTGCCAGTCACGAAGCAGAGACAGATCAAGCTGGATAGTCGACACTATAGCCCTGGCCTATGCCTCAGGAGGCTTACAGTGTCCTATTGGAGCAAGGGCCCACTTCACCAGAGGAATGGCCTCCTCCTGGGCTTGGTCCAGTGGAGTTCCTATTGGTGATATCTGTGCGGCTGCTAGCTGGTCTTTTTTCACCAGGTTTTATAACTTGTCCCTGCCCTTCAGGCACGGGTTTTGTCTGCCTAATTTACTTAATCCCCTGTGTAAGTGGAGAAGTTCTTCTTATGTAGATCCCAGCCTATGGCTAGGGTCTCATAATTGGCTCATGCTTTTTACAAGCCCTCGTTTCGGGGTGCCTCCAGGCTGGGCTCGAAGAGCGGCTTCGTTCTGCACTTGCTTATAGCACAGCGCTATTGGAGGTGTTCCCTATAAGCATACAATGCAATGGGAAAGACCGTAAGAAAGGGAACACACCGTTTATTAAAATAACCTTAGTTTTCTGAGATAAGGGAAGGAACGTTGCGTAGCATGCCGTAATGCCATAAGGCAGCACGTGAGCAAATGACTGTGACCATAAAAGATTCTGACAAAATGGCACTCAGAGCCAACTTGTATAGCAGATGGCCGCACAGTGGACTGACGTGCCATTTGTTTGTGTGAACAAACAAACATGAACAAATCAAGCTTCTGTAATTGGAGTAAACAGGAGTTTCTCCAAAAGCCCACCCACAAGCCTTATTTCAGTGAACCAAGGTTACATTAGTAACCAGAGCATCATGAGAGAGTGAGAGATTTAGCATGTGTGAATTACCAGAGTACTGCAGAGTATCTCAACGAACAACAGCATGTCTACTAATAGTATGTAAGTTTAACATCTTCAAAAGCAGCAGTGTTTTATAGAAATGTCATGTAGCTTTTCAGTTGCAAAACTATTTTACTGATAAAGTCATGGGTCAGAGCTGACAAGTTTCTGTGCACACATTTGTTCCATGTGTCTGTACCGTATGTGTGTGCATATGTAGGAGAGAGCGGGAGAAAGTGTGCTTTTCATAGGCAATAAAACGTTTATTAGCATTATTTATTTGCTTAGTGTATATATATAATTTTTTTATAAATCAAGTTTTTTATCATCTCAAATGAGCTGTGAACACTAGGGGGCACCTGAGACAATTCTCTTTTGCTGGTAACAGGGTTGACAACCATTCCGTATAATACAGAATCGTCCTGTATTTAAGTATACAGTGAATGATACTATAATTTGTATAGTTTGTTTTGTACTTACATTAGAACTGCCATGTACTTTTATGTACACACATACATACAGTGCAGTAGAAACTGAGGGTCAATTTTGAATAAAAAAAAATATCAAAGCTTAATTTGTCATGCATATACTATGCGTATACATATACTCTTATATTTAAACAACTGGTCAAAAATAAAAGTTTACCCACCCTTGGTATAATCGAACATCCGTACCCTACATGTAAACTATTCCAATGCATTGAAAATATGAATCAGCCAAAAATTGAATACAGTGGTTTATACCAGTTGCTTTATACTGAGATCCAGGGGCCCCAAGGGAGTGCTAATGGGTCTGTGGAGAAGTTAAAAGAGAAAAACAGTGTTAAAGAAAAAAAACACTAATTTTGATTCAAATTAAATTAATATATTTGATTATAATAAATACATTTTATTTTAATTAATTATTGATTAAATATGTTACAATGGGCATCAGTGGAGTAAGGATCTAAATTCAGCTTTATTAGCCAGAGGGTTGAGGACAAACAGGCATTGTCAAACAACAGCAAACACGATAGCACAGACAAGGCAAAAGTGTAATCCCCAAAACAGGCAAGAGGTCAGGGCAGGCAGCAAACAATCAATAAACAGAGAAAACAGTCCAAGATAAATAAACACAGAAACAAAGGAAAACCACTCAGAAATGTTCACCATGGCAAAACAAGATTTAGCCCTGAGTGAGCATGTGAGTGCAGCTTCTGGGTAATGGCCTGGGTAACAGGCGTGAGTGTAATTAGTTCCTGGAAAGGGGATCATATGAAATCGAGTCCTGGAAGGACTAGTCAGTATGGTGATGAAGCCCTCTGATGGTGAGCAGGAGGAACATCAAGGACCGAATTCATAAAATAAATGGATGAATAAATAAATAACTTTACTTTAAATAAATAAATAAAACATTAAGTAAATTACTAAATGAATGTGATTTAAATAAACAAATACATAAATGTACAATAAATAAACAATACATTTAACAGACTGCAATATAGCAATAAAAAACATATATTTACGCAATAAAACATAAATATATAAATAACGCAATAAAACATGTTTTATATATTTTAAAATACAGTTTAGAGTGGTTTATAATATTATTAATTGGGTCTTTAAAGCATAGCTAAGTTCTCTCACAGATGATCATATTTGGGGGTCTGTAGCATCTAAATGATCGAAAATCCATGGTTTATTGTATCTACTTGACTGAGAAACCATGAAGTTGTTTATATTATGATCCTGATAATAATATAAATCAGACAAGACAAAGGGTCTTCATTCAACACATTACAGTCTTGAAATAATTGTGCATTGTGTTACGTTATTTAAAAAAAACAAATAATACCATTATTATATAAACATAATACCAATAATAATATAATGCATGCAATATATGCAACACATGGGAATAAAAATACATAAAGAAGCAAAAATGCAAAACCAGGTAAATAATAATACAAATGTATGTATAGGCTACATATTGCAACCATGTCTATTCAGATGAATACTGCTCGACCACAGCTCTCCAACAGACTAGATGGCGCTAAGTAATAAGCTGGGAAATGGCATACAGAGAATGAGAAGGAGATCAGGTGTAGTTTTCATTTGCAGAAATAGAAAAACATGTATTATTATTAAATCATTGGAATTATTGTTACTTGTTAATATTAACCATGAATAATGGTTACCATTGAGGAATTTTCATATACAGAAAACTAATGTGATGGTCTTTTTTCATTATACACGTTCTGAAAAACTAGTGTTTTGTAATAATGTAAAAGCAAAAAGGCTTAAGCAGCACATTTTTGTTTTCTTATAACCTTTTCTAAATATTGTTCATTATATATTATAAATGAAAATGTGTCTTAGTGTTGTGTATAATCATAATAAAGTTGCATTTCCTGCTTTATCCGTAACATTATTTATTTATTTATTACTTACCTGAAAGGATAAGGGTACATAAAAACAACTTTATCACAAGCTTATGATGACTTCCATTAAAACAACACACTTTTTGTTATGCTATTAAGTGAAATCATGCAGTAGACCCTTTTAATAGCCAAATACAGCAATTAATAAATTATTTGTAGTTTTATTTAGGTGACTTGTTCCTTGTGTTTTTTCTTTTCCATTCTCCGTTGTTTTTGTTGTTTGCTGATTATTTGTTCTTTTATCGCATATTTGTTAATGTTCCCTTTAAAAACAGTGGCGCGTTCACGACTCCACCGGAAGTGGAGAGAACGAAGGCTCGGTGGAATCTGTCACTGGGGTAAAGGGCACATTCACAGCCGTCGTGTTCTTCTGGAGGTCCTTGGCTTGCTCAGTAACGTTACGTGTTGAGTTTAATGTTACACGCGTTGCTTCTGTAGTTCATTCCGTTCCCAGACACAGTACACGAGCCGCAATGCTGCAGAACACAGGGTGAGTTTGTCTCATTCTTGCTGCTTAGCCCAGCCCGTGTGTTTTGGTGTAAGTTAGTACTCTTTAATAAGCCAAGTTGTTTTTTACTAGTATTAAAATACTTGTTTTAGAAGTATGAACAAGGTCACGTGCAATATTAGCTGTGTTTTGAATGACCCAGAGGGCTGGACTGTGTTGTCAAACAACGTAGCTCATTTAACTGCAATCTATTTAAACTGACTTGGTGTTTCAGCAGATTATAGAAACATATTTCCCGTTACTATAGTATGTTTATAGTTTTTACTTTATTTATTTCACCTTTACCCAGATTTCCTATGCGCAGGTATCAATTGAAGGAATGCCAACGCAAACAACTAAGCGATTAACATTGTTATGCAGCACTGCTTCATGACACATAGGACCAATACTAGGAAATTATCAAAAATATGTATATATTTTAATTAAAACACACACACACACACACACACACATATATATATATAGGACAAATGAATGAAAATAGGGCCATAAATGTTGTTTTTATAAATATCTGACATTGCTGTCAAGAATTCACATTTCACACAATGATGAAATAACTTAAAAAAACTATAATCTCAGATTAGTTTCAGCCGATGCTGTTTTTTTAAAATAAATGGCAGGTAAACTTCAGAAATTTGACTTTGAAGCAGTTACATGACTTTAGATTGACTAAGAATATGATTGTCCACAAATATTTATAGATCTGATTAGTTATGTTTTGCCTATTCAGCTCTGTTTGTAGTGCATTGATTATGATAGGATTGGATTATTATATGATTATGCATTCATTTTAGGAAGCTGGCAGGATATACCATCTTCATTACCGGAGCGAGTCGAGGTATTGGCAAGGCCATTGCTCTCAAAGCTGCGCGGGACGGAGCCAATGTGGTCATCGCTGCCAAAACCGCTGATCCTCACCCCAAACTGCCGGGCACCATCTACACCGCTGCTGCAGAGAGTGAGCGCAGGACTCGGTCGCTCTTACTTACCTTTATAATTGGACACTACAGAAATTCAGTAAAAACTAGTGATCGACCGATATTGATTTTTTTTATAACCGATACCAATTATTTGCATGTTTATGTACCCGATAACCGATAAGCAGAACCGATATTTATTTACTGTTATAAAGTAAATAACAAAAAACTAACTTGAAAATGAAGTCCATTCTTCACTTTGGTTTTTTCTCCTTTCAAATCACAACAATAAAAACATTTTATTTATAAAAAGTCATTCTTTCATGTTAAAGCAACACTGATATTAACTTCAATAAGCAACAATAAAACATTCTAATGTTTTAAAAAGCATGGAGAAATGGACTGATGTAACACGAGGTTGTGAAGCAAAATTGTCTAATGTTTTCAAATGGAGAAATGGACCGGCAGCAACACTTGTGGGTTCGACGACTGAGGTCGGCTTGAGCAAGGCACCGAAACCCCACTGCTCCACGCACTGAGGTGGAGACCCTTGGAGCAAGGCACCGAACCCACAACTGTTCCGGGGCGCCGCAGCGTCATGCCCACTGCTCCAAGTGTGTGCGCACTTGGACTCTGGGTTAAATGCAGAGAACACATTTCACTGATTATGGTAAAATGCTGGTTATACTCTGTATAAAATATCGGTAAACCAAGATATCGGTCGATCTCTAGTAAAAACACATTTATTTTCTCCATTGAGAAAATATTTTTTTATCTATAGCTAATTAACTTTTTTTAAACTAAATTCCCAGTTTATTTCTACATTACCCATAATCTTGAAGAGAGTGCCACAAGTAGTGAATGCATTGAGAAAAGTGATTCGGTTATAGTAATTAACTTTTTTTTTTTACTAAATTCCCAGTTTATTTCTACATTACCCATAATCTTGAAGAGAGTCAAGTAGTCAATGCATTGCAGATGATTCGGTTAAGTTGTCTTTCATGTAATGTATTTATTAGTGCTGTCAATCAATAAAAAAACAACTAATCCATGTAATGTGTTTATTAGTGCTGTCAATTAGTTTCATTCATGAAATGATACTGGCCACAGCGTCACCATATGTGTGCATGCAATTGAAGAGCAAACCCTAGCTCTGCCCCTGTGTACATTAAACTTGAAAAATGAATTGCCTACGTTTACACGCTAATTTTGACAGCACTAGTATTTATTGTTTATATAGATATAACATTGGCTTGAAAATCAATTGGTATCAGCGGGCCTAAAGATTGCCAAGAACATATTCCTGACACCATTAAGCCCCTCCACCCGTCTGCATTGTTGGCATAAGACCATAGACTCATGATATTGCTAATATTTCTGACACCATTCCACCACTGCCTGGACTGTTAACAACTGTTAACAGCCTCAAGGCCATGGATTCATGTTGATGATTGTGGCTTTGATTAACAGCCACTGGCCTGTTATTACCAAACAATCAGTACTTGAATGTCGCAGCCTATTGCAGTACTGTTTTTGACCATTGCATCACCTCTTGAACACAAAGTACTGAACCAATCTTCTAACAGCTACTTCCATCATGATCATGCATCATGTCACAAAGCAAAGATCGTCTCAAACTGGTTTTGTGAACAACACAGTTCCAATAAAACACCTTTCACAGCATGTGAAAATATGCAGATATTACAGTAGTTTTAGAAAGAATGCTCACCAAGGCTGCATTTACTGATTACACCTCTTGAACACAAAGTAAAAATCTTCTAACAGCACTTCCATCATGTTACTTCACAAAGCAAAGATTATGGTTTTGTGATTTAAAACACCTAAAGGAATAGTTCAGTAGTTTTAGAAAGATAGCGCAGAAATTAAAATTACTTTTATATTTTAAAGGAATAGTTCACGCAGAAATTAAAATTAGCTTCAGGTTATCCAAGATGTTAGATGAATTTGTTTCTTCATCAGAATGGATTTGGAGAAATGTAGCTTTACATCTCTTGCTCAGCAATGCAGTGAATGGGTGCCGTCAGAATAAGAGTCCAAACAGCTGCTTAAAACATCACAATAATCCAAAAGTAACCCACTCCACTCCAGTCTATCAATTAACATCTTGTGAAGTAAAAAAACTGCATGTTTGTAAGAAACAAATCCACCATTGCTTCCAACCACAATACAAGTCCTCTATTCATAACATTGCTTACTCCAGTGAAAAAAAATCTCATCTGAATCAGGAGAGAAATCACAGATCAAGTATTGTTTACAAGTGAAAGCAGTTCAAAAATATGTCAGTGGATTTTGATGTTTGGAACTCTCATTTTGACGGCACCCATTCACAGCAGAGGATCCATTGGTGAGCAAGTGATGTAATGCTAAAAATTGATAAATATTTACCAATTAACGTCTGTTTGATAGTTGAAGCTGCTGGAGGGAAAGCACTGCCGTGCATCGTAGACGTCCGTGATGAGAAGCAGATCAATGAAGCCGTGGAACAAGCTGTGGAGAAATTTGGAGGTGAGTTACAGTATTTCATATATCTCAAATTTTGAGCACTCGTGTGTTTTAATTTGTCTTTAATCTCATGTGGTTCTGTTGACAGGGATTGACATATTGGTCAACAATGCCAGTGCCATCAATTTAACAGGAACTCTGGAAACTCCAATGAAGAAAGTCGACCTTATGCTAGGCGTCAATCTCAGGGGAACGTACCTGACGTGAGTAAAAGTTATTCTTTAGAGAAGTGGTCCTGGAGGACTGGTGTCCTGCAGAGTTTAGCTCCAACCCTAATCAAACACACCTGAAGCAGCTAATCAATGTGTATACTTGAAACTTCCAGGGAGGTGTGTTGAGGCAAGTTTGAGCTAAACTCTGCAGGACACAGGCCCTGTTTGGTGACCCCTGCTTTAGAGCAACAGATCACAATAAATGACAGAAATATTTTCTATGTTAATCGATAGCTTGTCAGCTTGCTTTGAACCCACAATATTCTTCTAACTGTGGCCACTGTTTTCATTCCAGGTCTAAACTGTGCATTCCACATCTTCTGAAGAGCAAGAACCCTCACATACTTAACCTCAGCCCACCTCTAAACCTCAATCCCATCTGGTTCAAAAACCACACGGGTGAGCGCAAGAGCGTTCTTGCATTCAGTGCTCTAGGCCTATGGTTTCAGACTATCACTGAACATCTATTCAATAATAATGACACTGATCTTGTTTTCCGCTGTGTCTGTGTAGCGTACACCATGGCAAAGTATGGCATGTCCATGTGTGTACTTGGAATGGCCGAAGAGTTCAGGGGATCTATCGCCGTTAATGCCTTATGGCCCAAGACAGGTAATGGCTTTCCTGCATCAGTCATTAAATAATTCCATTTAGAGATCATTAATACATAAGTAGATATTGCCGAGTCTGTATTCTGTAATATATATCTACTAAAATCCTACAAAGCAACCTCTTAGTTGAATATTAAAGTGATAGTTCACCCAAAAATGAAAATTCTGTCGTCATTTACTCATCCTCATGTCGTTCCAAACCAAACCCATAAAACTTTAATTCATCTTTGAGACGGTACTGAGGATATTTTTTATTAAACTTGGAGGTTTCTATCCTTATCATTATTTAGATAATTATAATTACTCTTTCTGAGGTCTTTGATAAGTCTTCTCCCTCTATGATATTGCCTAACTATCACTCTACCATTGCAGAAATCTTGCAAGAGCATGCTCCTATTAACACCAGAACCGTCCCTTAGTTTTTCTTGAACATCTGAAAAAATACAAATCTGCTCTGAACTCAGCTCGTTCTGTTTTTGTCACTGTCACGATCGTCTAAACAGGCAAAAGTTCCAAACGTGTTATTTAATTCAATTAACAAGCTAACCAAACCTCCATGTCATAACGTTCTAGCTTCAGATGAGCTTTGCTGTTCCTTTTTAAATTACATATTACAAAAGACAGGTGCCGATGACCAAAGTTTTTCTGGTGAGGCTATGAAGTTTAGTTTTTAAAACTAATCTCTCTGGCCAGTCTCTTTATTGCTTCTCTCTGACTAATCCCTCTTCTGTTTTCTGAGTTAATCTTGAAATCCAATTCTTCATCCTGCTGACTTGATCCTGCTCTTACTTCTCTTCTGAAACTCTGCCATTCTGTCATATCTGCACCTATTTCTCACTTCATATATACATCTCTTGTCTCTGCTTTTTTCCCTCTGCCACTTAAAACTGCCGCAATTACCCAGTCCTCAAGAAACGCAACATCGACCCCTCAGTTATATCCAATTGTCGCCCTATTTCAAATTTGCCTTTCATTGCTAAATTATTGAAAAACACTGTTGCCTCCTAGTTTCAGTCTTTCCTAGTTGCAAAATAAATCCTGAGGTAGTGGTAAAGGTAGTGAATGACCTACTGCTTTCTTGCGACTCTGGTTCTCTCTCTATACCTCTCCTACTTGACCTTAGCTTAGCACAGGCTCCCATGATTTACTTATTTTCAACCTTTCAGATGTAGGTATTTTTGGTGTTGCTCTCTTTTGGTCTCTGTGATAGACAATTTTATATTTCTGTGCAGGATTCTCATTCTCGCCACGTATCACTGAAGCAAGGTGTCCCCCAGGGATTAGTTCTCAGTCCATTATTATTCATAATTTACATTCTGGGTCAGATTTTACATTGCATGTTTTGGGATAATTTCTATGCCAATGAAATCCAAATATACACTACCCTTAGGGCTACTCTATCCATTCAAATTGATTAAATAAATGATAAAAAGTTATTACTTATTAGCTTCTGAGCTAATGGTGATTTGTGTCTTTATAGAGATTAGTGTAAATTTCCTGAATCTGAAACAGTAGAGCATGTCACCAACAATATTAAGGTCATGGGTTCGAATCTCAGGGAAAGCAGAACTGATAAAATGTAAATATATACCTTGAATGCAGTGTTGCTTTGAATACATGCGTCTGCCAAATGCATAAATGTGAACGAGTGTATGTGTGACACTGTATGTAAATAAACAACAGGAAGCTGAACGGATGTTCTTCTGTTAAGTCTCTCATTAAATTGCTGAACCTTTTATTGATATCCAAAGCTTTATAACAACATGTGTTGTAAAACATTCTGTGAAAATGAGGTGGAATTGAATATTAATCTAAATCAACAATGATATCTGAATTAGTCTTGTTGCATCATCTACCTTCAGCCATCCAGACGGCGGCCATGGACATGTTGGGTGGTTCTGAGATTGGTAAACAGTGCAGGAAGGTGGAGATCATGGCTGATGCAGCCTACGCCATCTTTAAACAACCCACCAGCTTCACGGGACAGTTTGTCATTGATGAGGACATCCTCAGGAAGGAGGGCATTAAGGACTTTGATGTGTATGCTGTTGAGCCAGGTTGGTTATGCAGTATTAATATTTCATGTCCAGGTGGTAAAGTAATACATTTTCCTACTTAATCATGAATTTTGTTTTGTATAAAAGGTATTTCACAGTATTTTAGACCCTGTTTACAATAACGTGAGGATTTCTGATATATTACAGAAAACTGAATGTCAACACAGCACATAAAACATATCATTATTTTTGTAGGTCATCCATTGCTTCCTGACTTCTTCTTGGATCAACAGCCAGAGGATCTAGCCAGGCAAATGGAGGAGCATGGTGAGTTATGAGGCATTAACAGCACATTTCATCAGTTTTTGTTCTGCATTGACTTCCAAGCGAACTTCAGCAAACGTCTCAGTTAGTGTCGATATTTTAACTCTCCCTTCAGGTGCCACTCCAGCTTTCAAAAGTGCAGATTCTGCCACCACGGGACCTGTTTCTGACATGTTCAACACAATCAGAGGAATTCTCAGTCCAGATATAGTGAAAACCACACAAGGAGTGTACAGATTCGATTTATCAGGTAATTATGATATATTTAAAACATATGAGTTAAAGTTTTATGGCTTTCAGTCAATGTCTGCGAGCTGAAACACTCTTCAAAATGTTTTTTTTTGTTCCACTGAATAATAAACAATAGGGTATGGAAGCCCGTTTTTGCCACAAAGGAAAAAATCATGCTTTGGTAAATCATAATTATGAAAAATTTGAATTATGACACAAAGTCATGGTCATATTATGAAGTACATTTTTGAGATTAGGAGATTATAATGTCTTTTAATCTCATGATTATGACAAAAAATCCAATGGATCCAAATTATGAAATAAAAAGTCATGACATAAATCTGAATTTACAATTCTAAAAAAAAAAAAATTATGTAAAATTAAAATTGAGATGTTAATGTCATAATTATGAGAAAAAAAAAATTGAAATTATGAGTCATTCCTGACTGACAAACTCATTATGAAATATGAGTCAAAATATGAGATAGTCATTGCTGACTGTCAAGCCCCATGGCTTATCTCATAATTATGACTTTTCAATTTAAACTTTTTCCCCGGTTTCACAAACCAGGCTTAAGCCTAGTCCTAGACTAAAATGCAAGTCTGAGCTGTTTCAACTGAAATAAACTTGCACTGACTGATCTTAAAACATATCAGTGCCTTTGTTTTGTCTCAAGATGAACACCAGTAATGCTTTTTTGTAAGCATGCTTATAAAATGTCTTAAATGTCCTAACTGAACTCTTTCCTAATCCTGGCTTAGTCTAAGCCCTGTCTGTGAAACCGGGCCTCTACCTCATAAATATGACTTATGTCATAATAAAAAAAAAGTTACCATAATTATTATTACTTATCACATTATTATGACTTGGTGTGTCATAATGTTGTTAAGCTTTCGACTTTTAATTGAATAAATATGAATATAAATATAAATGAGTATGTCATACTTTTGACTTTTTATGTCATAATTATGTTTTTATTTAAGTATGATTTAATAGGGATATGTAACCGCACATATACATTAAAATGTATAGTATTTCATCTTGGACTCACAGGTGTATCTCAAATTTGACCATTAAATATTTTATCATATATAATTTATTTATTGAAAATAATATGTAATAATAATTTTTATATTACATATATATTTAAACATACTGTATAGTACACACATTTACAACACGCGATAACGGTTTAAAAGTTTGAATTAGGTTTTTATTTTTTATATTTTCATTTTCAAGCTGCATATTGGTATTGTATTAATGTTTACCGGCATGATTGACAGGTGAGCATGCTGGAGTCTGGTACATTGATCTGAAGAATGATGCAGGAAGTGCTGGCAGGGGCGAACCACCTGTCAAAGCTGATGTCGTCATGACGCTGGACAGTTCAGATTTCATCAAGATGTTCGGAGGTAGAAAAAGTCTTGCTGATGCACTTTTACACACTACTGACATAATCATAGAGGGGAATGATAAAAACCTGAAGTACTGATGAAAACCATGTTCTTTATCAATAGGGAAATTAAAGCCCACTATGGCGTTCATGTCTGGAAAGCTGAAGATTAAGGGTGACATGGGGCTTGCCATCAAACTGGAGAAGATGATGGGCATGATGAAGTCTAAGCTGTGATATGATCACTCACTTTACCATGTCCTGCCTTACATGATGTACATGATCTCTTTTCTAAATCACTGTATGCATTAAACCATGTGCTCAACAGTTGTTCAGCTGATACTAATTTTAATAAAGGATTTTCCTTTACACTTTCTTCACTGCATGTTCTTTAATAGTATAGTATTGCAACATCATTCTGAAAAGTCTCCTTCAGAAATGTACCATGGTAGCCATAGTTTTCACCAACATACCATAATGACTATAGTTACTGTATCATGATTAACCATTTAGCCAAATTAATATAGGAGCTCATTCAAACGGCATACGCAGCTTTTCAAATCTTTTTGTCATTAGTTTTTTGTGATATGTTTTACTATAATAATTATACAATCCTTTAAGGGATGAAGGTCTGACTCCTAAAACTTTGATGTTTATGTATTTGTTTTTTTCCTTCTTGAAATTGATTTTAGAACGCCATTGGTTAGGGTAAAAAACATAATTTTTAAAGTACATATTCATTAACTTTCTTGGCTTTAATTTTCTGCTTTAGTAAGAAGCTAAAATCCGTCTGAAGAAGCATTTGATGCTCTAAAATTGTATGAATATAGTACAATGTATTTTCCTTGACTTTTGCTAACAAATCATTTCAACAATTTTTTTCATTAAACATCTTTGCAACTAATACAAAAAGTATTTTAACACGTGCATTTTTTCCAGTCTTTGGTATAGATTCACATTCCGATATAAACGTGTTTCTCGCCAAACTATAGCCTATAATTGTAAATACAAACACGTGTTGACGGAAATATTCTGTCCTGTCATGCATGGTTGTGTAATAAATCAAAATATGAATTTCATACATGCACATCGCCATATCATATATCTCGGACACGTACTTCCGGTGATAGCGGAAGTGCCCGCTGCACGTCCATTAAAAGCAAAATTAATGCCTTTTGTATAAAATACAGTAAAAATAGAAGAACCGCGGACAAATGATGCTTGATATCGAAGAAAGAGGCAGCGAGCGCCGTACATGAGCGGACATTGGCGTTGATCTCCCGTATGAAGGTACATGATGCTTTATTGGGGCTCTTTGTGTTGATGCAGATCTTCAGACTCACAGCTCCAGCTGTCTGCAGCGACGAGCGTCGTTTAACGCGTTGTACCGTCCGCGTTATACAGGCGACTGCTGAGCAGAACCGCGCTGTATAGCTCGCTCGGGTTCAGACAGAGTCGTGTTGTTTTGAAGATAGACATGTGTCATATAACTGATGAGAACACGACTAATGTAGTAAAACAATGGCTGTGGGCGGTGATCTTGATGATAGGGGTGTGTCTTCAGCTTATTGCACTAATAATAAAAGTACTTTGGAAATTCCATGTTTTGTTTTGGGTATTTTTTTACATGTGCCATGGCCATACCCTCCGTGATGGTAGTGAGACCTTCACTAGACATCCATCGCCCCCGGAAGTGGACTTTGGGAGACTGGAGTGGCCCCCGACTAGCTGCTAAATATTTTTCGTGGTAAATGAATATGCTAATTATTCAATATGCAGCAGATTGTGTATATTACAAAATATTTTGATATTGTGCCATCACCATATTGCACTAATAATAAAAGTACTTTGGAAATTCCATGTCTTACTTTGTAATGGAGTTAGTGCTTGGAAAGTGTACTTGCAGATATCCATTCTGATGTCTCATTCATAAGAGTTAACCTTTGCTTTTTTTATTTAAAAAGATAGTATTTTAATAATATTATTAGCCTAACTTTTTAAGATTAAAGTAAAATTTGACTAACAAGTTTTACAAAAAATCTTGATTTAATGTCGACATAAAATGGTAAGTCACCCAATCTATTTTCTAAATGCATCTTAATGTTGCTGTTGTGAGCAATTCATGCTTATTTTTTATATGATAAGATATTATAAGATCATAACTCATATATCATAATATCATTCCAATGAAACACTTCTCCAGTCATTTAGTCCGCTTAAACTTCTGTCCTTTCTTATAATTGACTGCAAGAGATCTGCCTTCATTCAATCATTGGAAGCATAACCCCTTTTTGAAGTAGATTGATTATTGAAACCTGTTGTTTATTAAATCAAAATACTTTAAATTGGATGCTTAGAAATGTGAGGTTTTTTTACTTGCTTACTAAGGACACTCTGGGGGTCTTATTTTGTTGGTAAAATCAAGTCCTGGCCAAAATTATTATTATTATTTTAAATATGTTACATAATGAAGAAAAAACTGAGTTGCAGCTGCCATTCAATGTTCAATTTAAGTTTATCCTATGCAAAAAATAATTACATAATTTAGAAAAATGTATTATTTTGATCAAGTTATACTTGTACTTTATAGTAAAAGAGTAGCTGATCACACTGAGATAAAGGTATAGAAAGTATAGGAATCTAATAGATACAATAATGATTATACACACAAGTGTTCAACTGTGAAAATGCTTTGTTTGCCTTTTTTATGAAAAACAAAAAAAATTGTTTTAATGACAACTAATATAATTCAATGTATTTTGAAAAGTGAATTAATTTGATCAAGCTCTACCATAACGTTACAGTACTTTTTTGTACGAGACCCAATCACTCTGGTGAAGTATAGTGATCTATTGGATAATATACACAAGTGTTCACATGTGAAAATGATTTTATTTTGCTGTTTTTTTTATTTTAATAGATACTGCATTTTCTTTGTGACCACTAATGACAATTATTACAAACTGTTAGCTTAACAATTTAAGATAAAAGTGAACATTAGAATGATAGATTTAACATATTGCTAATAAAATAATGTTCACCTGTGAAAATGCTTTTATTTAGATTTTTTATCATATTATCAGCCTATAGAAATATAACAAATACCTTATTTTTTACGTCACCCTTTTTCTTTAAAGTTAGCATGAAATGGAAATTCATCCCATCTGTTTTCTTGCATCTTAATGTTCTTTTAAAAAATTGGTTGCGACTGCCATTTCATGTTGACAAAGTACCGTTGAGGTCAAAAGTTTACACCCCCCTTTCAGAATCTGTGAAAAGATGAATCTCAAAATCATACAGTCATTGTTGGAAAGGGTTCAAATAAACAAAAATGCTGGAAAACCAAAGAATTTGTGGGAGCTGAAGGATTTTTCTGAAGAACAGCAGGAAGTTTAACTGATCAGGACAAACAAGGGACTCATCAACAACTATCACTAAACAAAAGAAACACAGCTGTGGATCGTTCAGGTAACAACACAGTGTTAAGATTCAAGGGGGTGTAAACTTTTGAACGGGGTCATTTTTTAATAAATTCAACTATTATTTTCTCATGTGGACTACATGTAAACATCTTTTATGTGAAATATCTTATTCAGGTCAGTACTAAATAAACAAAAACAACATGCATTTTGTATGAACCCTCTTATTTTGGTAAAATAATCAACATTTTGCAGATTCTGAAAGGGGGATGTAAACTTTTGACCTCAACTGTATATCATACGCTCACACACACACAAATTGTATTTAAAAACTAAACATTTTGTCATCTCAGGGGAGGAGGCTCAACATGGAGGACTGCTTGCACACTTCCTCTGACAGCCTGGCTAAACTGGTGAAATGGGCCCACAGTCATGGAACAATCTGCACCTTGATCCCCAACCTCAAACACATGCTAAACGAGGGCTCTCACGGGACCCTCACGGCCCTGTGGGGCTGCAGCGCCGGCCACGCCTACCACTGGCCCCTTAACACCACCTGCAAAAAGGTAAACAAAGAACGCAACCAAGAAAGCCGAAGCATCAACACGGACAGCATGATCCAGGCGGTCGCCGTCATGCAGAACACCTCAGAGCGCTTCCTCGGCAGTGCCGCCAAAAACAAGGGTGATTCCGCTCAGATCCACGACTCCTGCGACATCTCCAACTGTAGCGAACCGTCCGAGATGGACGACAACGGCGAGGAGTACAACAGCCATCTGTATGACATCGTCTGCGAGTCCTCGGTTACCGACGAAGACGGCGACTCCGAGTTCAACCACTCCTCAAATATCACGCCCAGGAAACGACCGGGAAAAGAACTGGGAACCGAGGACAGCACTGACCTGGCGTTGAAGAAAATCAAACAAGAGATGGGCGAAGACTATTACAGTATGGCCAACCCTCAGATGCCCAGCAGCTCGGATGGGAACCGCTCTACTGGAGGCGTTACGCAGTCGCCCAAACCCAACATCCAGAACAGACCATCATCCAGGTCTTCGATGTCCCAGAAGCCTTCCTCTGTAGACGGGGACTCCATAGCGATGTCCTCGTCGCCTCTGGACAGCTCCCCTTCTTCCATGATCAAACCCTTGCGTGCGCCTTTCCACACCACCCAGAACAAAATGCAGGTGAACTCAAACCCGGCTTGCAGTCAGAGTGGGGCGACCTTGCCCCACGTGGGAAGGATTGACGCGATGGGGGTGCTGCACAGGGACGAGTATCCCAGGTCTTTGTCTTACGGAGAGGCTTCCATGGGTGTGAACTCTGAGATGGATCTTCTAGCAGCACAAGCACTTAATACCGAAGCTCGAGCGGACAACACAGGTAAAGAGCCTTATCTGGAGTTTGTGATGAGAAGAGTCACACTTGAAATTTCAGAATATCATTGCATTGGATAATACAATATCACACGCATGTGACATCAGCAAATAATTCCTGCGCAGGATTCTCTCAGAACGTCACTTTTTTTGAGCCCTTTTTACGGTTAATTTTAACAAATTGGTCATTTTTTGTTGTAGTAGCCTGTCGCTGGAGCAGTTACACGATGCTCAGGCTCGTCCCATCTATTCATTTATTTAAAACAGTTATTCATTCAAATATTAATATTCATTGGTATAATCTTTTAATATTTCTTTGAAAAAAAATTTAAACTGCTACACTTAATATTTGGAACACTTTTCTCCACAAAATCAAAGTTTGGCATGACCAACAAAATTGTGATTGTAGCATTGTTTATTTAGTATTTATTAATATTACCATTTATTTAGCTATTTTTATCAAATGCTATGCTTTCTTGTTTTAGTTTACAGTTTAGTAATTTAGTTTTGTCCTTTCATGTTAATATTTCTATTTGGCTTTTTTATTTTTAGTTTTAGTAATTTTTGTATTTATTGGCCAAGGCAACAGTTCCTTGTTTTTTTAAGTTTAAGTTTTTTATTTATTTATTTATTATTTTTATTTTATTTCAGATTTTAAGATTAATTAAATAAAGACACATTAATAAAATGTAATACACAAGTACTTAAAAAATAAAAGGTTTTACTTTTTACTTGGTTACACCAGTCATTAAATATCTCTATTTGAGATATATTATATATATATATATATAGAGAGAGAGAGAGAGAGCACACGAAATATAAATATCTCTAACTCTACTCGAAAAAATGATAATTTAAAAAGAATACGTATGAAATCAACATGAATACACAGAGTACATTCTAAGAACTTAAACACGATTATTTTCTTCTTTATCTTGGACATTTATTTGTCATATTCTTACCTATTGTTTTTATTAGAATCTTCGTTTTAATGTTTGCTTGATGGTTGTGCATTATGTCTTTAAGATAGTGAGGCTTGGATTGATATTTTGATATCTAATGCAATGATATATATTACTTGTTGGAGCGACTGTATAGTGTTTGAATTCATTTTATTCTTATTGTCTGTTTAGCCTTTGTTTGCTTGAAATTAACATGAAGGTGCTATAAATAATAGTAAAAATGAAATTCCAACGTTACACAATCGTGCAGAGCTTCAGAGGCAACGCTGATGCCTCGTGAAATGTACATTCACTTTTCTTTGAACATTGCTGGATGCAAATTGAATGCTTCTGAATAATTATTTAATCATGCGAGGCACTTTTGTGCCTAACAGCAATCACACACTGAATGCAAATCAAATCATTTTAACCGAAAACATCTTAAATAGCCTGAACAAAAAATCCATACTTATGATGCTCTTACAGTACATAGAAATATTCTAGTATATTCTGCATGTGTTTGTGTGAGCGCTCTGAGCGGGTCGTGGGTGGAGTGCTGCCTCATATTGATCTTCTTAATTATATTTATGACGTCGTCTCAGTCAAGGCCATGAATTAGATTTATTACACCGCAGAAGTGTAACCCAACACTACACAATGGACATGAAACAGACTTAAACCTCAGAAGGGATTCAAACCTGGCAAAAAAGAAGAATGCTGCACTCAAGCAAGGGTTTGAGTTGAGAGTGAACATTTGCTTTTGTCTAAATGTTTTCTTTAAAAGGAATAGTTCACCCTAAACTGAAAATATACTCATCCTCTGGCCATCAAAGATATAGATGAGTTGTTTCTTCATCAGATTTGGAGAAATGTAGCATTACATCACTTGCTCACCAATGGATCCTCTGCAGTGAATGGGTGCCGTCAGAATAAGAGTCCAAACAGCTGATAAAAACATCACAAGTAATCCACACCACTCCAGTCCATCATAATGTCTTGTGAAGTGAAGATATGTGTGTTTGTAAGAAATAAATCCATTTTAACTTTAAACTATTCAAGTCCTTTATCCAAAATATTGTTTCCCCAGTGAAAATAATTATCATCTGAATCAGGATAGAAATATCCACAGATCAAACACCATTTACAAGCCAAAACAGATTTAAACAGTTCTTAATAAATAAGTCGGTGGATCGTGATCTGAGACACAACATGGGATGGACGTTTTCAATGGAGGAAGCGTTATTATGGATTATGGACTCATATTTTGGCCAGAGTCCAAAAGTAACAGTTTAAAATTAAAATCCCTCAATAGTGGACTTGTTTCTTACAAACATGCAGCTTTTCACTTCACAAGACATTACTGATGGACTGGACTGGTGTGGATTATTGTGATGTTTTTATCAGCTGTTTGGACTCTCATTCTGACGGCACCCATTCACTGCAAAGGATCCACTGGTGAACAAGTGATGTAATGCTACATTTCTCCAAATGAAGAAACAAACTCATCTACATCTTGATGTCCAGAGGGTGAGTTAAGCTTTAGCAAATGTCATTTTTGGGTGAACTATTCCTTTAACACAAACAAAGAGAATGACTTCATTAATGATAACCCAGCTTTATGTAAATTTGGATGCAGCATGCTAATGCTGCTTATGGATTTTGCTGCTTCTTCAGTGTAGTTAAATAAAATGAGTAAATTATTAAATATATCATCACAATTTTATTGCAAGCATCTATTTAAAAGTTTAAAATTGAACATTTTCCTTGGGTCTATAAGGATACTTTTCATTGTTCATAACTGGATGTATGGAAATCCAGATCCAGACTGACACAGACACATTAGAAACTGATTCAGGCCATTTGTTTTCTGTAATGTCATCCATCCATCTAATTTTTATTTATCAAGTTGATTGAACATTATTATTCTGGGACCTCCAGCTGAGAGGCTTTACACCTTAAAACAGGTGAAACCAAGAAATCAAGTGCAGATGTCACTTTCTCATATTTGCAATGCAAGTTCATTTTTTCTTGCATTTTTCATTGCAATTGCATTTTTCATTGCATCTTGCTAACAGTTGCAACAAGATATATAATATATATAAAACTATCTTTTACATTGTGGTTTAAGTTTTTCCCCACTAATTCTAGATTTGTGCTTATTTTTGATTACTTTTTTATGTAAAATTCTATTTCCTGGGAAGTGAGTATCTCTATTATGAATAAATTAATTCACTATCACACAGGCAGTTATTTAGTCTTGGTAAGATAGTTAACGAGATGGCGTCCTCTCCCATTCTGCAATAAGGCTTTAAGCTGTTTTCCCAAGAGACTCTGGGGATATTTGACATTTCAGTCCAGATGGAAATGGATGAGACTCTTATTGCTTTAACTCCAAATAAACCGAACGAAAATAACAGGTGAGTTTTCTTGACACTTTCTCTCTTTATTGAGAGGAAAATGGATGTCAGTAGATTTAATGCTGCTAGTGTCGTATGATTGTGTTTTATCATAAGCTTGCATTAAAATGCTTAAAAGATAATATTAATATCTCTTTATTGTGGACAGACTATAATTGTATTCTGTTTACAGGTGCACACGAGAAGATGGATTACGCTGTCATTTTGAAAGCCCTTCATGGTTAGTTTTTTGTGCAAGAACTTGTTAAGCTCTAAAAATATTACAGTTTCATATTAAGTAGTACATCTCACAGAACCTGTCAATAGCCTATCCAGCTTATATTTACCGAAAATAAAAAATGAAAAACTATTTTAAGAAATGTATTTTTTTTTTTTGCATTGTGACTTTTTATGCTATTTTTTTTGTAACTCGTATTAAGGTGTTACAAAAACATATTCTTGTTACTGCAATTAAATAATAATAAATATATATAAATATAAAAATAAATGTATTTACATAAAAAAATTGGCTGATTTAAAAAAAAAAAAATTCTATTAAAAAGTATACTATATAAAGTGTTATAGTAATCAGAAAAATGTGCTAGAATTTGGCAGGAAAATGTGGTTATTTTTCATGAAATTAACGAACAATCTTAAGAGTCACTAATGTTTTGCTCTGTAATTAAATTGGCAGGTTTTGTGGTATTCACCTTAACACTGCAGCTGTGCTGTGGTGCGCTAGTCGAATATTTCCTCTGTATTTAGTTTTTATAATGGATGAATTTGCATGAGGCAGATGAATTTGGAGGAAACTTTGCATCATGGCAAATCAAATAAAATGTCTCTGATGAAAATGGCTTTATTGTCTGTGGACTCGCCAGTTGTATGAACTGAAATACAGACCAGTCTTGACTGTGATGATGTGTGGGAAAAGCATTTGTTTTGAAGGTTTCTGCCAGCTGATTGGTCTGGACAGAAGAGTTCATCCTCTATTAAAGCTCCTAAAACGCTCGTTTGATGTATTCCAGAGCATCTGATTCCAGCTGCACACAGTTCAGAAGAGCAGTCCTGCCCGTCAGATCTCAGTCCAAGCAGTGAGAGGTATTGTGAAGAGAGAAAACACCTGGAAGAGTTTATAACAAGCATAGGTGAGCTAGCAGTCCGATACATATCTAAAAAAAACTCCACTATATCAGTTTGTCGCAATTGTGATTGATGCGCTGTTAGTTATGTCCGCAGGGAAACTCTTTTTAATGTATGTCTCATGATTTATGCAGATTCTATAACCCTACAAAACCTTCAGACGGTCATTGATCGAATCCTGGTTTTTCACGAGCGGACGCAGATGCCTCTGTCCAATCCGGCTCGACTGGGAGAGCAGGAGCTGTTTCCGGGAAGCGGACTCTACCTGCCGCACTACAAACTAGCGTCCATGCTGCAGGAGTCCCGGCAGGACAGCATGAGACTCTTCCACCTGCTGTTCGAGCACTTCTTCAGCGAGGAGGATCTTAACGGGGCCGTCGCTTTTGGGAAGAGGGGGAAAGTCCCTGACGGGAAAAAGATCCTGGACAGAAGAAGAGTGGATGGGATTATGTGTAAGTATTTGAAACGGGATAGCCAGCTTTTACTGATCATCTCAGAACAATCTACTGTTTTTATTATTATTTTTTAAGAAATGTTTTATTTTTTGTGCAATGGCACATTTAGTTAAATTCATCAAAGAACCCTATTATACTTTCCACAAAATATTATCAATGACAATACTACAAATATTACTATCAGTTTCATTATCAATAATAATAAGAAATGAGCATCACATTAGCATATTATTATGATTTCTGAAGGATTATGTGACACTGAAAACTGAATGATGCTGAAAATTCAGCTTTGCATCAGGAATAATATATACTTTAAAATGTATTCAAATCGAAAACAGTTATTTTAAATTGTAATAATATTTCACTGTATTAAAACTGTATTTTTGCTGAAATAAATGCAGCCTTGGTGAGCAGAAGTGACTTCTTCCAAAAACATAAAAAAATGTGACCAATCCCAAACTTTTGAAAAGTAGTAGTTTAAAAGCCGTTTGCTGATATCTTAATATTTACGCTCTGAATGGGTTAAACTCGTTGTTGTTGTTTTTTCAGACCCATCAAGTAGATTTAAAATGTTATAGACCAAAAAAAAATATCTCAAAATATTTCAGCTATGCTGTTTTTCACTAATTGAAGGAAAAATAATGATATATTTAATTGCGCTGATATAACAATGCATAATAGCAATGAACAGTTCTGTTTACATATATATGTTTATTGAAACATTGAGAAATACAATATTTTGGGGTGATGATACAAACGAATCATTGAGTCAAAGTTTGAATCGATTCATTGAAACTTTGAACTGAACTTCCAACATCATTTTTTTGCTGCTGAAATTTAATTCAGACACTATTAAAACATTACAATTATTAAAATTTTAATAAAAGTGTATTCAATCATTTAACATAGTTTATTAATGTTCTTTATAGACCAATCATGTGACTTGTTTGTCTCTACGCCTTCACTCAGTGTTTTAAATTTCATGTTTCCCCTAAAATATTTTTAATAAAAATGTAATTTTATTTTTTGCAGCATATGTTCTACGTTGTTCTACTATAGACGGATGGACACCTGTGGAATCATCTAAGCTGAAGAAAGCCTGTATTAATAAATGCAGGCTTCGAATCGGTCAGAAAAAGAAGCAAGACACTTCTCAAGAGTCCTTTATTTTTTGTGACGAACAATCTTCAGGCAAAAATGAACCTTCCTATATGTAACTGCTGATCCCAAAAATGTCCATTCACAGACAAATGCTATTATTATAAATGAAATGAAACACTGTTTTGGCCTGCGGTTGAGTGCAAGCTACCGGTCGGTGTCTTGGACATGAACGATTCAGTCTGGAATCGTTTAAAGTGGATTCAGTTAAGCTACAGCACTAAGAGATGAACGATTCACGGTCAGACACATGAACTATTTCCATTCCATTCATTTCAACAGACCCAACATTATCTATACTGTGATAGTTATTGACTATTGACTCGTTTAGTCAACACAACCTTGTTTATAACCATTTAAACCTTTAGATTAGTCTGGTGCTTAATCATGTTAATCATGTAGCATTGTAACAATCAAGACAAGGTATTTTGAGTTTTGTCAAACCATTTTGATGGTTTTTACTCATATCCAATATCTTTAAATATAAAAATGTGAATTATCACTATATCAAAACCACCTTAAACTTGTATTTATTGTTTCATCTTCATTTTTTCTTCTACTGGTTCCATGAAATTATCTGTTTTATCAATCAGCATAACTTGAGCATGACTAACAGAAAAATGTATATTTTAGATATTTATAAACATCCCACAAACTTTTATTACTTAACTGTTTCATATTACATTTGTAATTTTTACCTAAGTGATATCATGTTGACCAATCAGCACTTATCAGCATATAAAATTACTGCCAGAAATGTGAAATTAAGTTATTCAGTATAAACAACCAGACAATTAACAACGGTGTTCTTTCGTGACTTTCAGAGTTTCTTACTGTGAGGAGTTGCAATGAGTGTGTAGTGAAAACGTCACTTAAGGGCAAACACATTTACAATATTTCATGGAATTCTTTGGACGGCGTTCGTAAAGCAGACTTTAAAACATTTGAAGACTCAGTAACTCAGATCACTTTTTACAATCAAGTATTATATTTCTTATATATAAAAAAATGGCATTTGGTAGATATATCATGTTGTCCACAAGTGTTTAATGTAAAGGAAAAAAAATGACATTAGCATTTATTATGGTTATGAAAGATCAGTCTTTTCATAATGGTTAGGAAGTCTTCACCTGACCGCTTTTAAAAGTGTCTTGTTTTGTACCTACACACTGATGCTGACCTTGCCCTTATTTTAGCACTTCTACAAAGTTTATTTTCAAGTGTGTAAATACTCCATCATCCTGGTGTGTCTTAAGTGGTCTTATTTGTCATTTTCTGATGCATTACAATAAAATCAATGACCAAATGTTGTCCCTGGTCTGTTTTTGCCTTTGAATCAGTTGCTGTAATTACTCATCTTTTTTGCCTACGGTATCTTATTTTATAAGGTTGGAGTCTTTTAGTGACTGCTTCTTAATTCAGTGTATTTTTTTATTAAAATTTTGCTTTTATTAGTATGCATCAATGATTTGGTGGCATTACTTTGTAGTGGTTGTATGGTCTTTTCAAATTATGTTTTTTTAACGTAATCCAAAAATGAATGTATTTGAATAGATCATGGTAGAAGTAGCAAAAATAAACCCACTAAAAGAAAAGGCATTTAAATAAGTATTATAAAGAAGATCTAAATTTAAACCAACACAAACAAAGGCAAATAAATATCTGGGGGAGTTTTTAAATCAAGTAACATAAGCAATGATAAATGGATCACATTTGAACATTTTACATGGCAGTCAATCAGAATAAATTGTAATAGTTTATTAAAATTCTGACATTTTCACTTAGGGGTGTACTCACTTTTGTGGCCAGCGGTTTAGACATTAATGGCTGTGTTTTGAGTTATTTTGAGGGGACAGCAAATTTGCACTGTTATACAAGCTGTACAGACTACTTCACATTGTAGCGAAGTGTCATTTCTTCAGTGTTGTCACATGAAAAGATATAATAAAATATTTACAAAAATGTGAGGGGTGTACTCAATTCTGTGAGATACTGTATATATACACTTTTTTACATTATTCATACTAAGCATGTAGAGCTGTGGTGCTGTGAGAAAAAAAAAAAAATGCAATACAAATTATCAGATAATATGCCAAAATAGCAAGAGGCGTACTATGACTTACTGCTAAAGTGCAGTAAAGTCAGTGTGGCTAAAAAAACAATCATGACATAAAAAAACCAGATGCACATTAACAAATACGATAGACATTGCAGATGGAATAGAAAATGTCCTGTGTAAACCACGGATAAACTTGATTGCTCTAGATATACAGTATCTGGATCTAGAAGTATCTAGAATTCGTGGCCTAATGGTTAGAGGTTGTGAGTTCGAGTCTCGGGCCGACAGGGATTGTAGGTGGGGGGAGTGAATGTACAGCGCTCTCTCCATCTTCAATACCACGACTGAGGTGCCCTTGAGCAAGACACTGAACCCCCAACTGCTCCCCGGGTGCCGCTGCATTACTTCTCTGGGTGTGTGTTCACGGGGTGTGTGTGCACTTTGGATGGGTTAAATGCAGAGCACAAATTCCAAGTATGGGTCACCATGGGTCGTATGTCACGTCACTTTCGTTAATAGTGATTCATTTGGCAAATAAATCAACATATCTTGTAATTAATTCAATAATTTGTTTTAATCAGATGGCAGGCCTTAATGTTTACCACCAACCACGTATTTCTTTGCTTTCTGTTAAAGGTTTACTCAAACCGTAAACCCGTAAAAGCTTCGTTCGTCTTTGGAGCACAATTTAAGATATTTTGGATGAAAACCGGGAGGCTTTTGACTATCCCACTGACTGCCAAGTAAAAACAGTGCATGCTGTTCTGTGTCAGCCTCACCACAAGGATACATTTTCTACGCTTTGATTTGAACAAAAACAGTGTCTCTGTGTGGTGTAGCTGACACAAAACAGCATACGCTATTTGTGTCCATCGGATATTTTCCAAAATGCCGCTATGCTGATGCAGAGACGAATTGTTGAATAAAGTTTTTATTTTCTTTGCACAGAAAAAGTATTCTCGTCGCTTCATTACAGTCAGATTGAACCACTGAAGGCAGATGGACTATTTTGACGATTCTTTTCATACGTTTCTGGGCCTTGACAGTGTCAAGTGTCACTTGGCAGTCAATGGGGACAGTCACAAGCCTCCTGGTTTTCATCCAAAATATCTTAAACTGTGCTCTGAAGACGAACGAAGCTTTTGCGGGTTTGGAACGACATGGGGGTAAGTGATTTATAACAAAATTTTCATATTTGGGTGCAGTAACCTTTTAAGTATTTATTTTTATCAAATTTCAGATTAGCACACAAAAATTACATTTAGGTACATCTTTCCAGAGATAGTATGAACTCATGAGGTAAAGCTCTGTTTCTATTTCAAACAGTTTCTCCAGCTGTGCATGAAATAGAGAGACTGAAAGCACTACTGCAGGCTGAGAGAAGCAAACGTGAGTTGATGGGTGAAACCATCAGCAGCCTGAAACAAGACAAAGAGCTTCTTCAACAGGAACTCACCAGGAAGGCTGAGCTCATCTGTGACTTCCTGCAAGACCAGCTACGGCCAGGTGCCTATTCATTTTAAACCCATCATATTCCATTTCTGGATAATACCTATGATATTTTTTATTATATATTTTTTTGTTTTTATGATATGAAGGGAAGCATGGAGATCAGAATGCAGGTTGTGATTTGGATAAGGATTGTCTTGTTTTCTCTGATTGGTAGATAAAAGGAGGACACTTTCATCAAGTCAAATGGAGGCAGGAAGCTCACATCAGATTATTACCTCCATTCCTGAAGAGGGCGCTGCTTTTGACTCACCAGCCCTCTTTGACTCTTTTGAGGAAGTGGAGTTCCATCCACTGGACAGGCAGAGGACCATCAAGATTACGTCAAAGAGAAGCAGAGATGGCGAGAACACGCGTGTCCGAAGTAAGTAATGTAAGACTGGGATTTGGATCCAAAGTCTAGCTATCTTAGATGGGCTCAATAGATAAACTGGGATTTTCTAAATTTGAACTATAACTCATTATTAATGAATAATAATGCTAGATTTTGATTTGTGTTCAAGTACAATTTTGTCCCAGTCTGTAGAGTTTCACTAAAGAATTATGTTACTATTTTTCAGTGAAAAACGTTGTGGGCGTGATTGCACGATATATGGCGGCACTGCAAGAGTTTCGACGTAGCGTATCCATGAAAGTGGCTTTTGATAGAGTTGGGGTTGACCGCAATACCATTTCGAGAACAGCAGCCATTGCAGAATTGAGCTTGGCGGCTCCTGAAATCTTCCATTCTCTGCCTCCATGGGACGAGAAGGAGGAAACATTGGCCCACTATGCAGTCAGATGCCGACAGGCCATGGACGACAGCATCAAAGCCAAGATTAAAAGCATGAAAGCAAAGGGGGAGCTTCTACCAATCGTCAGCAAATAAAATATTTACCTTATCTGATTTACAGTGGACATGTGACCACTCTAAAATAACACTTGTATTTATTGTCACATTTTGGCCTTGATCTCTTTCGTCCTTAGCCATGATCCATCACAAAGTGAGCGATGTATGGCAGCACATTTGTTGGAAACTTTCAATCAGTAGTGTTGTTCTTAGCCAACTTGGCTTTTTAATGAAATCAAATAATTGTTTTTTATGCCATGTATCAGTATCATTTGGCCTGACCAGTATTTACTTCAGTGTTAAACATTAGGTAAATAGGTAATACTGATATTAATAACTGTATAACTGCATGCTCACTATCACAAACTAAAGTGTATGTTTGTACTTTTTAACACAAAACCTCTTCCTCTCTGAATACCAGATTAGTATCATGTTATAAGATTGCCAAGGTGCAGACTGTGAAAAATAAGTGCGTAATGATGTTACACTACATTGTATGAACCAGTGGGTTCAATGACTGTTACTGTGAGTAATAAACAGAATATCACAATATCCAGATGCTTCTGTATTTCATTGGAAACATTATTTTGCCATTATTTTAACAATTAATAACGCAGTCGGCAATACAACCAATACGGAATCAGAGATTAGAAATATTTACCTAAAGGGACAGTACCTCAACAGTGTCTGTTTGCTTCAACAATGGACCTTAGTTAGGATATACACCTCATATTTAATATGGCACAAATACAAATGTGGCTGGAGAGATAGAAATACAGTCTGTTCAATGGATTTTGCCTTGAAAATCTTGCTGTACCTTCAAAACCTTATCTTTCCAAAAAACTTCCAGTGAACAAAAATCTCTTGATCGTTACCTTAGACCAGTGGTTCCCAACCTCAGGAGTCCTGGAGTATGGCAAACAGTACACATTTTGGACGTCTCTCTTATCTGACAGACCCATTTCAGGTCTTGGAATCTCTTTTAGTTGATGAATAGATTCACTTGAGTTTGTTTAGGGAAACATACAAACTGTGCAGAGTTGGGGGTACTTAAGGATTAGAGCTGGTGACCACTGCTTTAAACCATTGTTGATCTGTATGTGTATCTTTTACTGAGAGATAGAAATGCATTTCCATTCATGTCAAACTAAATATGCAGTCTACCTGACTGAGGTCCATTTTGTTTTCCAAGTTTTGTTCTGGACATATGAAAACATACCTTCTTCCCTTTCAGCAGACATGGATGAGAGAGCATACAGAGAACAGAATGAGAAGACCATTCGCAGCACCCAAACAGCTCTTCGCAACTTTCGGGATTTCCTGGTTTCTAAGTATCCAACCGAAACCAGAGAGATATACTTCATCCCCTGCCAAGAGTTGGACATCTACTTGGCCTCCTTCTTTGTGGATGCACGCCAAAGGGATGGCTCGGAGTATGAGCCCAACAGCCTGGCCAACTACCAGTGTGGCCTGGAGCGTTATCTGAAGGAGTATCACTACGCCTACAGCATTACAAGAGACCAGGAGTTCCAGAGATCTCAGGATGCCCTCAAGCAAAAGCAACTGGAGCTCAAGTTCAAAGGCAAAGGCAACAAACCCCACAAGTCAATGAAGCTGACCCTTGCTGATGAGTTGCTCCTAAGAAAACGGGGGCTTTTATGTCGCTTCAACCCTGAGGGTCTGCTTAACCTGGTGTGGCTCAACAACACCAAGGCTTTTGGCCACTGTACAGGCTTCCATAGCTCCACACTCAAATGGGGTGACGTGCGCTTGCTTACCACAGAAACAGGACTAGAGTGTCTGGAGTGGTCTTACCAGGATTTTAGTGACCCTAATGCCAGAAACCGAAGGTCCACGACAGAGTGCCGCATCTACGCTACTCCGCATGCTCCTCAAACCTGCCCTGTGCAGGACTACAAGGAATATGCTCAGCGTAGACCTCAAGCAATGCTCTTTGAAGATGCCCCCTTTTATCTGTCCATCAAGCCTGTGGTCAACCTCGCCGCCCTGCACTGGTACAACTGCCAAGCTCTGGGAAAGAACAAATTAGCAAAGATGGTGAAGACCATGTGTGAGAAAGGCAACATTCCAGGGAGAAAGACCAATTTCAGCGTTTACCAGAGTTGCAGCACCTTGTCCGAGGCCCAGAGTAATCAGCTAGTCCTGATCTGCAATGACCTCAGGCAACAAGCCGTCCAGTCAGGGAGTTCCCATCCTGGCAGCACCAACTTTGTCATTGCTGGTTCTTTTGACTCAACGGACTCTGCTTTAAGCTGAAGTGTAATTTTTGAGCCCCAAACCTATCTGCTGCTTCCAAACAAGTTTCCCAAACACTTCTTCCGTCTTCCATTTTTTGGACAAGCAGGTAGTCCCGACCCAAACGCATGGCATTCGTTGAACTAGAAGTTGATGTTTTGGACAGCTTAAACCAATGAGCCAAGGTTCGGGTGATTAGGAAGGTCCAGTTTTGACAGATGCCTGCACCAGGAGTTACCAACTTTCTGACATGAAGTGCCATGTTTTTTTTTCCATTTAAAATTAAATGATTTTAAATGACATTTTCTGATATACTTATATTTGCCAAGTGACTTTTCGGAGGGCTCTTCAAGCCTCAAATACACTGATATTTCCCCCCAGCCTGCTGCCTTTTGTATAACTCAGGATAGTCGCTTGTGAAGGGCTTGGGACTATGCTTGTTCTTGTGGTGACATCAGCCAATCAGTGTTATCAGCATATTGATGATGTGTTGACATCATCTCCAGAGTTATTAGTCACATAGCATTCACAGCTCAAGTGATTGGATCATAAAAATGACACATGTGTCCATGTTCAAAGATAGTGGATGCTTCCAAAGGCAGGGCTCTAGACTCATTCTTCCCACTGGTCGCACTTTTGAGACTAACTTTCTCAGTTGGTCACACGAGCACATCATTAGGCCGCACTTTTTTTGTTTTGATACAACATTTGATTAATAAATGCATGCTGATGAACTTTTATCATAGTTTATAGCTATATGGTAACGAAAGTGTTCAACATTCAACCCGTTAATTTGTTTTAAATTTTGTGAACAGGAATTTTTTTGTGCGTTTTAACTTTCAAATTCACGATCTTGGTGTCACGTTTTACAAGAAAAGATAATTATCTGTTTTGCTTATATCTATACACCGTTCACTTTTTATGACTAAAACAAAAGATGGATTCATTGTTATTCTTAATTAAAAAGCACAACTACACGAAAACAGTAGACTGCAATGACAAACTGTCTTACATAATGTTTATTAACAAAAACGAATAAGACGGGGCATGGCATAGTACACATCACATGCTGTATTATATACAGACTAATAAATTATAGAATGTTTAGCAAACACTGAGGAATCAAATAAATAATAATATAAAAAAAAATTTTTTAGGAAAGCCTCCATAGCGTAACTTGAGGTAAACAGCAAAGATGGCTGTCGCTGACAGGACGTGCATATTGTTTTCTACAAGAATACCTACATGTTCACCCTCTCTGTTTTAAGAAGTGGTCTTATACTTTAGTTTGAAAACCAAATCCTCCATTGTGCTCCATCCGCTGCGCGCACCTTCGCGCTCATGCTGACGCAGCGAGTATAAGTGATTGGTCCGTGGCAACACCGTGTGCACATGCGCAGCATTCACATCTATGTCAGCTGCCGTGCGTTCACTGGAATGTGCTGCTCCTCTCAGCCGGAGCCAGCGCTCACTGATCAGAGCAGACACAGGGAGAGGTGTAACTCAAGATCTCACGCTCGCAGGACAGTACTGGCGACATTTGGAAAGTTGCTAAGGTTTGTCCAAAAGTCGCTAGATTTGTCGCTAGGCGCTTTAAAAAAAAAAGTCGCTAAAGGGGTCTGAAAAGTCGCTAAATCTAGCGGCAAAGTTGCTAAGTTGGCAACACTGTGCTCTACCCACGAAGTGCTCGTGCTGAAAGCGCCTCTCTTCACGTGATCAGTGAAATCTGACTCCTGCTACAATGTGACGTGGCTCTGAAGCGCGCGCTGTATGAAGCAGACCGATTGGAGCAGCGCAGACCACTTACGTTCTTTTCACAAGTACGTCTTTTCCACCCCTACTGTATCAATGAATGAAAAACAAACAATCAAAAAAAAAAGATATTAATACTCGATTGGGAATTAGGTTAAACGAAACTCTGCATAAAAGGGTTGTCACGATGGTCGCAATCTAGAGCCCCGAAAGGTCTTGCGCCAGCTGAGCAACTGCCATTTGGATAAATGGGAATGCAAATGGATATCTCTTTATATGTATGGCTTGAATAAACCAAGGAAAGGGCCACAGAGTCACTGTGTTTACACTCCTCAGAAAGTCAGTCTACAAATGGCTGCATGGTACGGGAGGAAGTAGTTTATCATTAGAAAACATACGGCAGATTTAAATTCAATTGTATGACTGACTTTCATGTATCAATGCTCCTTTAGGTATCCATTAGCAAAGTCTTAATTGTTGTTTCTGTCAATGTGTGTGAAACTACGATGTTGTCTTTTTTCTACTCGCACACTCTAGGTCGCATTATATGAGCATCTGCCACAAAGATATCTCTTTATATGTATGGCTTGAATAAACCTGTGTGCAATGCAAAATGTTCTTTATCCAGTATCAATGCTCCTTTAGGTATCCATTAGCAAAGTCTTAATTGTTGTTTCTGTCAATGTGTGTGAAACTACGATGTTGTCTTTTTGTCTAGATTATATTGTAACTACACTTGTCCTGTGTGCAATGCAAAATGTTCTTTATCCAGTGCAGTATTAAGTCAACTTAAGGCATTTGGATGCTAGTTTTGTGTTATGGTGTTTTTACTATGCATGGCAACAATTGCGAGTTTGACGATGAAGCTAAAATGTCGATCCAGTTACTCCGTATATGTTGTAGACATATGAATGTAGTGGAACTAATCCTGCTATCCTTCATATATATTCCTGTTTTGGAAATGTTCTGTGTTCGTGTAGATACTTCTCAGATATGATTCATTGTTAGATACTGTATGTGTTAGATATATTACACATGTGCCTGTTCAACATATGTGCCTGATATTATATAATTTATTCTCGAACATACACAACAAGGATTAAGGTTACAAAAACAAACAAAATGGTTAATAAATAGTCGAGAAACAAATAAACTACCATAAAGCAACCCTGTAATATGAATACAGTCAGAGTTTTTTTTATCTCACATGGCTCAGTTTTAGAACTAAAAATGTATTTGTGGACCTCATAATTCTAACATAACATTCTAATAACAACTACTTTACAGCTCCACTGATTATTATATTGCGAATAGTTGCAAATATAAACTGTATTACAAGTTATTTTATTGATTTTTGCCTCTGGAATCGTGAAAAAAATATATATTTTGTAAATGATTGTGGTCATTGGATGGTACTGGACTTGGCTCTTTTTGCCCAGTAAAACAATGAAAATAACGGCAGAATTATATTAATCACATATTTTTTAAAAAAATGACAACACAATGGTTAAGTTTTTTCCATTTTATATAAAATCATGAAAAATTACTGACTAGCATGTAACAATCTAAAAAAACAGAAACATTTACAATAATGAAAAACGAACGTTATCTAGCATAACCACATTAAAGCTTTGAGTAGCAAGTTTTTACAAAACAGTACATCAGTCTAAGTATCTGATTGTTTATTTACTCTGGGTCAAGTCTTGGTAACACAGGCAGTATAAGGTTACCGAAGGAGGAATCCTGAGTGATGAAGAAGCCGGATGAGTGTGCATGTGCATGCTGAAACCAAACCAGAGAAACATACTCATCTGATGGACATTGCCAAGAATAGATGAACCCTGAAACTCCCAACATGAAGCTTACGGTACCTGTAAAGCTGCTTTCTGCTGTGCTGCAATGTGCTGCTGTTCGGCCTGATCCCTGAACTCTTTATTTACTGCTGGTCGAGAGAGGGGGATGCTGGGAAAGAAGAGAGGAAAATATGTTATACGGCATATGTTATGACTTTTTATGAGTATGCAAATAAGTTGATTATTGCTAGTACAGATACTAACTTAGCAGTATGTTTTTTAGAGAGAGAGAGAGAGAGAGAGAGAGAAGAGAGCACATTGAAAAATATAAATGAAATAGTTTAATAGTGGCATCATGTTGTTAAAACAGTACCTGGCTCCTGGGTTATTCACAGACTGACTCTGTAGGCGTCTCTTCTCCTTATCCAGCTCGGCTAGAATAGCAACCCTGTTTTTATTCTGAAATCCTATTAAGATCAAATTTACACATATAATAGTTAATATAAAGCAACTAGTGAAATTGAAAACTGGCAAATCTAATGGAAACAGCACGAAGGTGACACAACGGCTGATTAAAGCTTCACTCCGTTTGATGGGCAACCGCACTAACGTTACATATTTTGATATATTTAGGGGTTAACTTTGAAAACGATTTGAACACTGTATATGACATTACATGAGCTTAATATGAGAAATGACAGTCCAGCTGTTTCTGGTTCTTATATGCTACAGTATTTACCTTGTACCGGTGGATTCGCGGCCATTTTACATATGCTTTAAACCTAAATATGAAACAGCAGTTAACTTACTACTTCTAAAATCTACTCCAAACTAATAAATGTAATCTAAAAACGGATGCATGGCATCCTCTCCTGTGATAAATGAAGAAGCTCTCTCTCTCTCGCGCGCGCGTCTCGTGTTCTTCGTCAACGCCTGTCGCGTAACATGTTTTCTTGCTAACAGCGCCACCTGGAGAACTGGAGCGACTGAACGCTGCGTTTTAAAGGCTTTATTTGAAGATTTATGGGCCTACATTGTAAATATAAGAGAAGATATAGGTGAATCTCGATTATATCAGACATTTCACAGCAAATGTTGATAGCTACGATTACATAAAAACACGGGGAATTCAAAATATCACAACCTCTTCTTCTCTAAAGCACAAGGCAAATCAGTTGTATTGTTGTTATTAACATTTAATTGAAATTATATTTTTCTAGAAGAACAGATTTTAGAAGCTTGATGTTATTGGTTAGAGACACTTAAGTCTATGCAAGATCACTTAGAAATCTTGATTTAAACGCTTACCTGACATACAAATGAAAATCAGACGGTGATATCAATAAAACAATGACATAAGTGCTTATAATGAGGTTTCTTCATCGCTCTAATGAGTAACCAGACAAACTTCACAATGTAGTTCAGAGGGGTTTTAATTCTGACTGACACGTGTTAATCACGTGGATAGACATGGTGTGTGTTAAACAGAAAATAAAGGACAAACTAAACAAAACTGAACAACGCAGTGAACAAAGTCAACAAATCTCCAACACTAAAGTACAACTCATCATATGAAAACACGGAAACATTAGTGAAGAGTTTCATTTGTGAAAAAACATGGCAATTTTCAGAAAGGTACAAAGGAGCACTAATGTTCATTTACATTTATACAAGATAACATTGTCTGGCTATATGTACAAAGACATGAACTCATTGTTCATTATCTTCTTTTTCGACAAATATACAACCTGAAAATCATTTGCATCTGTCAAAAACTGAATGGAGGAAAGGGTCTGGAATACAAACAGCGTTTATCACCATAAAATATGAAAACGATGATCTATAAACAACCAAAGCAGGTTTTGGATGGCACAGGTGAGGAAGCCTGCATTCTCATGTCTTCTCTACAAGTAACAGCAAAAATACTGCAAGCTATGCATTATTTGGAAGATGCGTTTATGAAAATATCCAAAACATCTGATGAAAAAGAATAATGCATTAATGTGACTCAGGAGTCGTCTAGCAGATTGCTTGCAGTCATGCAGCGAAATAAGCTTTACTATTAGTTATGAGGATATTTAGATTAAAAAGCCCTGAGTGTAGAGGTGGTTATTAAGGTGCATAAGCGTTTTATCCTTTATCCAGCTGTTTAATAGAGAAATATAAATGTGCTGTGAAATGTCAGGGAGATCAGAAACCTTCACCTATAAAATGTCAAAGAATCCCATGTCTTCATGACAGTGAGATGTCCGTTTATTGATGAATAAAAGCTGCATTCAACAACTGATATTAGGGAGTCTGGGAAAGATAGAATTAAGTTCCTTCATAGTTTTAGTAACTGCCTGATAATATAAACTGAATAAAATCAAACTAAAACAGGCAGATTACATGCAGCAGGTGTTTCATCTACTGTTGATGTTTAATCTGTTTAAGAAAGCAGACTTGCACCAAGCACGATGAAGGATCGTTTGGGCTGTTATGTGAAAAGACAAAGCAGCGTGTCCCGTAGAGCTCCTAATAATGCTTGAAAGTCTGTATTAAGCACCTGTGCCAACCAAACCTGAAGACCCCCTCGAGATGAGGATTTCTTTCTTACAGCACGTTTGAGTCATTTGACCTACCCACTGATTTAATATCCCATACAACATAGTGTACTTGCCTTGGAGAAGAAATAGCCATTAATATAAACCACATTATGCCAGTAAATCACAAACAGCACATGTTCGTCATATTTCACCCCAAGATCAAAAGGTAAAAAGTTATACATAATCCCCCTTTTTAGGACCACAAAAATTACCTTTAAATATTATAAATAAATAAAAAAAGTTTTGGTTCTATTTACTGTAAAATGACTTTACTAAAAGAAAACAACCTGCTGTACAATTTTCTTTAAATTATCATAAAATTGAGACTTTTTGTTTCAATTATGCATAATGATTATCATATATATATATATATATACACACACACACAAAGTCTGTGTAAATTATTTTTTGACTCATTACTGTCAATTTTTATGCTACTAAAAAGAAACCAAACTGTAATAATAAGAACAGTAATGAGATTGTCTTTGCATTACATAATGTTTGCATTCTGCAAGGTTATGTTTATATATGGTTTATGAAAAACACTATATATAAACAAATCTCATTCTTGATTCTCATTACAGTAAAATACACAAAACGAATACAATTATTTGAAACCATGTAATTATAATTACAGTAATAAGGGAGTTATTTGTATATGCATATCTTCATATAATTCTATATAAACTCATTCTGATTCTTATTACTGTAAAATTATTTTACACTAAAAAGTAAAAATAAATCAAACTGTAATACAATTAAGTCAAAATAACATTTACAGTAATGAATGATAATGGAACAAAATTGAATTATGAACAATCCCGAAGGGGGTAGTTCAGCCAAAAATGATTTATTTTTTGTAATTTAGTCACCTTTATGTGTGTGTATATATATATATATATATATATACTATATACACACACACCATTTAAAAAAAACACTCACACAAACCCCCCGTCACACAGGTTTGGACCAACATGAAGGTGAGAAAACTACATAAAGATTTACATATTTGGGTCAACTATCCATTCAATGAGTTAAAAGATGCTACATTTTCTTTAAGCAATATAAGTGTATAATTTTGGGATGTAATATGACCTGAACATGTTCCTGGCAGGCTTCATGAGATTCACCCATCACGTTTTAGGGACTACACACGTGTAGACTCATCAGACTCCGAGTATGGAAAGGTTTGGTTTAATTAGGCCCTGACAAAGCCAATCAACTAATAACTGCGAATAAAACCCAAAACAAACAAACAAATAAAATAATTGAGCAGGTTCTCAACAGATCTGTGGACTGAGATGAAGAAGCCCATTAAACAAGCTTTAAGACTCATTACTGGATTACAAATCTTATTTAGCTGCTTGTTTTTTCAGCATTAAAGATTCAAATGTAATCTTAGATTAAATCTGCCACGCTCTGCTCCGATCTCGTGCGGCCCTCGTCCCATCCAGCGACTCTCAGACCGGCCCGGCTGAACGCTTGCGTGCTTGAACATGAATGAAACGATGAAGACTGAACCCGATAACTGCTGCCAGCAGTTAAATATAATGAAGCTACAGTACAATCTACTTACTGTATACAAGTCATGATCAGACGGCTAATTATTACATGTGCAGGAAGTTCCTTCCTCATCCCAACTATCCCGAGGTTATTAGTAAGGGCTTTCAGACGACAGTGAAGGATGATATGAAAATCCAGTTTTAAAAGACAAACACATATCATGATTATGCAGATTTAAAAGTGGAAAACATTGCCAAACAAAACAAAACCTACTTTAAAATAGTATTGATCGTTCTAAAATTAACCCCTTCCGTTAAAGCAAACAGTGTTAAGTCCTTTGCTGGGGCTACAATGAAGTACTGTAGTCCTCCTACTGAATATAGTGTGTCCTCCACAACACATCTCACAGGCCAGTGGGAAGTTCTGGTTTGTGTCTGTTTATTAGAAGGCCCATGAATCCATATGAGGGCCGTTAAAAGTGCCCTCAGTGAAGCCCGAGTCTAGGTTCAGCAACACCCTGGGCCCTAAACGAGCAGGGAGGACTCTGAGTCATGGCTCTAGCAGTTGATGGGACAGTCCAACTTGGCTTTGCCAGCAAAACTGATGATTCTCCTCAGGCAGCGACCAAACTCCTCCAGAATGAGGCGTTCTGCCACGGCCTGAGGCTGGTTGGTGAGTTCGGCCTGCTCGGCCTGCTCCAGCAGACAGTCACACGACGCCTCGGCCACTTCCTTTGTTACGAATGTGTATGGCAACCTGGAAAGAGATTTATACTCAAATTATTACAAGATCATTCTCCAACACTAACGGTTAGGTCACACCAAACTAACGTTAAAGAACTAGAGCTGAGGAAAGCCGACTGTGGCGTCGCCTTGCATCGCCTGCGTAAGGGCAAAACAAAGTTGCACTAGAACACACCCGACAGGGTTGCAGCTGGATTCTATTCCAACAGAAGAGACCTGATTCAAGCATCAAATAAACCGATGCAAAGACTAGAAATGCGGTCCTGAAACTCCAGCCTCCGGTATTGTAATAGGATAGGCTTATTGAAAACGCACTTTCATTCTCTGCCAGCAGATGGCGTTTTCGGAACAGCAGACATATAACTCTTTCCACGGAAACAAGCACTGGACTTTGAAACGTGCAGCGCTCATGTTTATTTAATGAAATCAAAGCCTTTTAAGTTGAATCGTCACATAAGCCTAGGGCTGGATAATAATTCAATATCAATATGTATCACGAATATACTTTTTTTAAATAACGGTGATAGGATCTTTAAACACATTTCCGATATTTCTACATACATTACCAGTGTCTCCCACACATTGATGTATTTGTGGCGTTTGACTTTGTTGAATAAACATGAGCACTACACGTTTCAAAATCAAAACGCGCGCAGGTATTTTATATGAATGTATCTCTGAAGGGAACCGACTGTCTTCAGAAAAGATTTGATGGCATTTTCATTTGATCTGATAAAGTAGCGTTCATGAGGAGCCGCTGTGATTACCGCTAGTTCTGCTGCTTTCACAGCGCCTCCTGCTGGCAGACAATCAGATTGCATTTTCAATAATAAGCCCGTCTCCAGCAACATGTTTTTATTGTTGCTCAATTCTTTTTGTTTTCTGCAGCAACTTTTCATACTCTTTATCCTGGCTGAAGCACATTTTTTTCAATCTATAATAATCAGCCTACACTACCAGTCAACATTTTTTGAACAGTAAGGTTTTTAATGTTTTAAGTATTATCTTCTACTCACCAAGCCTGCATTTATTTGATCCAAAATACAACAAAATCAGTACAATTTGGAAATATTTGTATTATTAGAATAATATTATTATTTATAATTGCTAGAATTTTCAGCATTATTACTCTTGTCTTCAATGTCACATGATCCTTCAGAAATATGCTGATTATCAATATTTAAAACAGTTGAGTACATTTTTTCATGATTCTTTGATGAATAGAAAGATCCAAAGATCAGCATTTATCTGAAATAAAAAGCTTTTAAAACATTAAACACTATTCCATTCAACAGCAAGGATGCTTTAAATAGATCAAAAGTCATGATAAAAAACTTTTAATGTTACAAAAGATTTCTATTTCAGATAAATGCTGTTCTTCAGGACTTTATATTCATCAATGAAATCTGAAAAGAATTATACTCGGCTGTTTTCAACAGTTTTTTGGGCAGCAAATCTGAATATTAGAATGGTTTCTGAAAGATCATGTGACTGGAGGAATGATAATAAAACTCAGCTTTGAAATCACATGAATAATTTACATGTTCAAATGTAAAATAATACAATTTTCAAATAATAGAAAATAATTATTTAAAATAGTAAAATATTAAAATGTTACTATTTTTGCTGTATTTTGGATCAAATAAATGCAGGCTTGGTGAACAGAAGAGAATTCTTTAAAAAAACATTAAAAATCTTACTGTTTAAAAACTTCTGACTGGCAGTTTGTGTGTGTTAGCCTATAATTTGAAGTTAAAGATATTAATATTAATAAGGCGAGTCCGAGATGTTTATTTGACAGTGATTTTCTTGTTTGTGTGAAGGCTAAATACAAAGTAAAAGGCATCATTTTTCAAAGTTTATTAAATTTGTATCATTTATCGTATCGACAACATACTACAATTAGGTCTTTCCGTAATTAATATTGCCAAATTAATAAATATATTGGAATTTTTGTACATAAGTCCAATTTTTATAACCCTTAAAATTACATAAAACTAAATGTCAAAATACTGTATATTGCTAAACGAAACTGCTAGAGCTTTTATACACACTGTGAATTTGTTAGTAGGTAATCGCTATATGGTTTACCACTCCGTCAGAATTCTCGCTTTGTAGGTTCGGTCGGGATTGTGAAACTTCTCAAAAACCACATGACATTGCCCGACAGCCAACCGTCAGCTTGTGGGTGGGTCATGAAAGTTGTCATGTTGTGCTTTTAAAATACAACTACCTAGGGTTGTTATGTGGTTAGTAGGTAATCAACCAAGAAGCAACATATCGCTGGAACAAGCAAGCTTATACTTGTGATCAAAGCTGACTTTTCAGCATCATTACTCCAGTCTTCAGTGTCACAGGATCCTTCAGAAATCATTCTAATATGTTGATTTGCTGCTTAATAAGTTATTATATTAATTATCTTATTATTATCAGTTTGTTACTCGGAAGCTGGTAAGGTGTTCTGGTGATTCATGGAACTTGTGATGGACAGACATCATAACGAAGAGCAGATAAAGGAGGGACTTACTTTCCGCCTCCGCTGGTGACGGCCGGTGTGGTTCTGGTGAGCAGATCTGAGATCTGTGAGGACAGTTTGGTTTTGGCTGCGGTTTGCTGCTGGACTCGCACCTCTGCAGCATCTGCCAGGTGCATCAGCGTCTTCCTCTCCGGACTCTCCTCGAAGTTCTTGCAGCCCATGCATTTGCAGATGGACGAACACATGATCTTTGCCTAATGCGAACAGACAACAGAATGATATCTGGTCCTAAACACGAGTGAAAACCAACCATATCTTCTATATGACACTTCCACATTCATCAGTGTGCAAACACTCACCTCATAACACTCGCAGTAATTTTTCAGACAGCCAGATTTCTTACAGTTGCAGCCTTTGCTGTGTCTCCTGTCTGACTCTCCTTGTTTGCCTTTGCCAATCTTGGGCTTAAAAGCCACAGGGTTTCGGTCTAAACATGCCTGGGAGAAAATACGTTACTTCATTTGATGCCTATAGATTTTCAAAGCATTACAGGAGAACTGTCCTGTACAGCGAGAAGAACAAGAGGGCATTACTATGCTATTGCTAGGTGGTTGTTAAATGGCAAATAGCCCACCTCTAAGTCTCTGATATTCTAAACTGTGCATCTGAACTAAAAAAATAATAATGGCATATTTGAAGTACTATGTAGTGAGATGGAAAATAACCAAGATAAAAAGAAAAAAAAAACAAAGGAGGTCTACAGAAAGGCAGTAATTCATTACCTTGATGGACTTCAGTCTTTCACTCTCATGATCAAGGTTGTTGAAGCAATTAACACAGTTGCAGTTATTACAGAACTCTCCGTTGGCAAAGCAATCACAATACCTGTGAGACGAGAGATTAAACTCTTATAGAGTAAACTGCAGCTGCCTTAAGAATTGCACTACCGTTCAAAAGTTCCAACATTTAAATAATAGTACATGTGATGCTTCAGGCAAAACTTAAAAACAATGGGCACTGCCGATGTGTAAACTGCTTGACGGGGGTGCTTGTGATCAATAAAATGTCAAGCTATACTGGCACCTCTGATAATCTGCTTCCTGTCTGCCAGAATGAACTGTTCTCTTGCTGGTGAATTTGACAGTATGAGAACTGAACTGCAGATTGTTAAAAGGAAGGAAGTTGTTGCAATATTATACAACTGGATCTGGAAACTATGAAAGCGCTTGCCAAATGTAGCAGCTGAAACAGATTACACTCTTTATATGGGCCATTTTCAATTATCAGAGAATGGAAAAGAAATGACGGGTGACACTTACAATTTCAGACACTGTGACCGTGTGCAGTTGCAGGGTTTTCTCTGCCTTGAAGTTGCATCAGACGTTGATAAACTGTAATAAAACACAGGCAGAATGTAACCTGATGCGTAATTTTAGAGCCCGACCGATATATCATTTTGCCAATTTTATCGACTGATATGAGCCTGTCGCAGATATATCGGCATTGGTGAATATGCCAGATATGCCAGCAATATAAATATGTTTATATTACAGAACATACAGTATAACGCAGATGAAATGGTTTTAAATGGTGTGATTACTTAGTTTGTCCAGCAGAGTACGCTACTGGCAACCTGTTACTGGCAATCTAGGTCACTAGTGACACCAGCCAACCCTTTGCCCCGGTCAAGTAAGCAGTCATCTGCAAACACTCAGTCAATTAAGGTGTTGCGATACATGAGGCTTCCAAAAAGCGTCTTTCTGAGCTTTTTGGCCACGCCACGCATTCGTACCGTAATTCCACAAATAGACGTGCATTCAAATCCAGGCGGCGGCCTAAATTTAATTCATTTAATTAATTAAATTAATTAATGATTTAATTAAAAAACAAAAGTTCTTATTTGGCCAGATTATAGTCGACATTTTCTTAATAGCAGAAACACACGCTTTACTCCATTCAATCTTTATCTGGAATGCCACTGTATCGGTCTATATTTGCATCACTAATGATATATCTCATCCACCCTCGATCCACCCGCAATTAATTAGAATGTATTTTTTATTACATGACCCACCCGACCCGCGGATACAACCGCCATCCACGCATCACTTCATACACGCATGTAAAAGTGTGGCACGTGGCGCTCGAGTCGACTCACCCGTTAAGTGAAAGCCTGGCTTGAGTCTGTATAGGGGTGGCTGTTGAGAAGGTGGAGCTGCTGGTCAAAGTCATAAACGCAGACTGAGAGATCTATGAGAACAAGCAAGGTGAGACAATACCACAAAAACAACCAGCCAAACTCATACATCCTGCTCCATCACTGACATACAGACCTGTGTAACGTATGGGGCCGGTAACACAGTGTAGCCCATGTTTCCAGAGCCATGGGCGGGGGTGAGCACAGTGCCCGGTGGCAGGTTGGTAAGGCTGGGCTGGATCTGTGGCAGATGTGTGGCTGGCATGATGAGACGCTGGGGCGTCTGACTGTTGGTCACCACCTGGGCTCCTGACGTGAAGGATTTGGGTACTACCTGTGTACAAAAAGATGATCAAGCACATGTGAAATTAGAGCTGCACAATTCTGGAAAAACTAAATAATGTGTGACAAAATATTTATTGCTGCAATCTATTTAAAAGTGTTTAATTAATTTGAATTAATTATTACATATTTTAATATAAATATGTATTTAAAATAATATATTTAATACAACCGTTTTTAATATCAAAATTATGAAAAGGTGGTTTGAATGAATGGTTCAATGACTCCCTCATAAATACTTCACTTGTGTCATTAGTGGATGAATCAGTGTTTTGAACAAATATCTTGAATCAATGATTCAATGACAAATACATTTTTTAACAATCACTTGTCGCAAACTATGTTGCACTTGATACAAATGTTATTTGAAGCGCCAGTTACTTTCCAAAAGATGACTTGCTTTGATCGCTGCCATATACATCAATATTAATATCCGAACTAGGGCTGTGACGGTATGGGATTTTTTCTTACCGCAGCGAAGGAGCAACAAATATTGTGGTTTGGCGGTTAATCGCACGACAACCCCCCCCCCCCAGCGGAAATCTATAATGACTTTTGATCAAGAACGCATGCAGCTTGTAAATGAGCATGGAAATTAATAATTATTAGAAGTAGTCTTCTTTATTATTAAAACAGCAAATTATATTAGCAATAATATTCATTTCTATAACTGTGTTGTTTTTTCGATATCTTTTGAGTTTAATAGGAATTATGGAACAATGTCACGATACATTTTAAAATTGTCTTACGATACTATAAAAGAATAACCAGCTGAAGTATCACGATACCAAGTAGTTCACGATACCATGCAGTTTCTGGTGATTGTTAATTTTAAAAATGTAATTCTATTAATCTTTAGAAAATATATTTCGGCAACAGTCTGAATAAATTAATGTGAATGAATGACTAGCTATTGTTTTGCCTGAAATTATGTAAACAAAACTCATCTTAGCACTACACAGAAGCTGCAAAGTGACATTTAGATGTGGCATTTTTACATTTAGACTGTTTTTATAATTGCATACATTTTTTATGAGATTAACAACCTTTTTAAATGTTGCACTAAATCTGAATGTAGAGGTATGTTTGATAATGTATATGCTACTTTTTAATAACAACCTTCTTAAAAAACAAAAAAGGCCAGCAGGTGGCAGCAGTTCGTATTTGAATCACTGTCTTCAAACAATTATTTCAAAACGGCTGAATTGTACCTTCCAGAGCAAATCAAATGACTGTTTTATGAATGGTTTAGTGAATCTGATTCACCCAAGCCAACGTTTCAGATTCAAACAAATAAACAAAACAAAAACAGCACTCTTGCTCAGAAACAAACTATTTTACATGTTCTAGAAGTAGTCAAATGAATAATGTTTACTTCTTGTAAGATATTATGACCCACTGTTGAATAAGTGATGCTTGATTCTGTTTTTTTAAATGAGATCAAATCTGAATTAGACCCTTTCTTCTGATAAACTGCACTGAACAACGACATGCAAGTGCAACTTCTCATTACAAACTGAATGAAGTGTCCACACAAGACCATATTGTAGCGCACATTTATAATCATTGGGAAATTGCTGTTATATGTTTTGCAGAATCAATGATAGTGTTAATGCGGGAGTTCAGAACCCGGAAGAGAGAGACGAGCGAGTTTGCATATCCTTTTGTTCTGTCATTCTTTCGACAAAAAAGCAGGCGCAAATCTAGCAGGCAGGTCGTTCAGACATTACAATATAATGTGAGCGTATACCCGACCATTCTACTATAGCACAGCAAAAAAGACATTGGCAATTAACTTGTAATGTTTCAGTTCATTTGAACATGCATGCCAGCATTTTAAAACCGTGTTCCTGCCGTGCATACAACATATCTTTTACTGTATGGACGATACTACCGTTTAAAAATGCAATGGCACCCGCGGGTCTTTTTAAGCTTTACGCGATACTACCGTATCCGATACGTGCAACCCTAATAGGAATTATGGAACAGTCTACTCTTTGTCATCATGTTTAACACATTCTTTGTACAATAAATTATTAAAAGAATAACAACCAGAGCAAGCTGCAGAAACAACAAGCCGAGCTCAACATGCCCCATGCTTTGTTCTGGTGAGTTGTGCTAAACTTTGATTCCTATTTCTTTAGACATTGTTTTTCAGGCATTGCAAAATGAAATCACTTTTTTATGAAACCTAACAATTTAACATCCCAGAGAAGAATGTCCGGATTTAGCAGTAAACTGACCATTTCCCAGTCCAGGTTTAACGTCATTCAAGCACAGCGCATCCACACTTTGCTCCATCATTATTCTGCTCGGTCACTCATCGACAGCCTGCCTGTTCTGTCTGAGGGCCGTTATGCACATGCTGGCAATAAAATACATGACACAGAAGCACTGGTCTGTGTGTGCAGCGTGTGAGCGATAAGAGTGAGTAAAGCGCAGATATGCTGTTCTGAAAGGACGTCAGGAACGGGATATTGTTAGACCGCACACTCCTGTTCAAATTACACCAGAGTTACCGACCGCTACCGTGTTTTATTCAGGAATTTAATCCTGCGTCGCAAGAAATCTGGTCGGATCCCGCAGAACGCAGACCTCTAGATTGCTCCTGCAAATACTTTGCAAAAAAGTGCGGTGATGACCTCAACACCGTGGTCGGCATCTCATTACCGCGGTGATGCGATAATGCGGTTATCGTCACAGCCCTAATCCGAAGTATTTGTGATAATATGAATGACTGTAAAACAGAAATAATACTGTGTATTATTGAAAGACATGTTTATGAAGCTGTTTCTTACCTAAACATGCTAAATGCCTGCTCTCTGTGTCAGCGGCATCACAAACACAGATTTGAATGTTCTGGTGTGACTTTCCAAAGGCTTAATAGACACAGGCAAATCGTTTTCATTTAGAAATTAGATTGCGTGGGTGTTTGAATCGAGATTGCGATCTTTTAACAATTAATCGTGCACTTTCTGAAGAACTACAGATTATCAACATCAAACCAAACAGCAAAAAGACCAAAAGCTCCACAACCATCAATAACAATGTCATTGTTTAACGGTGTAGTGAGTAAAGTGTTGACTGTGTACCTGTTTGATGGTCTGTGCCGAGACGATGGGTACAGACATCCGTACTGCAGCGTTCATCATCACAGGCTTGGCTTTGTAACAACACAACAGTAGATATGTTATTGGATTTTCTTAAATCACTTATGAGCCTATTCATTTTCAATCCTATCATTAAAGTCATTCTTAAAAATGGATTGCTGCAGTGCACCCATTACAAAAACAATAAGAGGGTTGCATATTGACAGACCATCGCATTGAATTGAGTTCTCTTTTGCGTCGCCAATTTTATCCATATGTCTGCTGTCCTCTTACTCCCAGATATTGACATTTTTTAATGTTTTATGTGACGTGCAACAAGTGTATGTTAGTTTATGTCCCGCTGATTCATATGTACGCATCTAACCTCTTAATAATGCAGTGGATTTATTCCGAATGAATCTCTTTCCCAAATCGTCCCTCCCTAACATTTGTCTCTCGTTTTTATTCATTGACGAAAAATGTCAATATATTTTCTTCAAAGTTTTGTCACTCTTGAAGCTCTGCCCTCTTCTGAAAGGGGGCTGGGAGCACCAGCTCATTTGCATTTAAAGGGATAAACACAAAAATGGCGTGTTTGGCTAATAACCCTAAAAGTGGCAATTTTAATAAGCTATAAATCTGTGGGGTATTTTGAGCTAAAACCTCACATACACACTCTGGGGACATCACACTTATTTTACATCTTGTAAAAAGGGGCATAATAGGTCACCTTTAAGTTGTAGTGTACGTTTAATGGCATTTATCATATAAAATAGTGGAATGCTGGTGTAATGGCTCCCAGAGCAGCTCTGGAGATGACGTCCATGTCCTCATAATGTGAGATGACAGATGCTGAAAACACCACAAGCATCACAGGTGCTGGAGTACGTTTAGTTCGGAAACAGCATTACTCATTCACACAGAAACATCCAAAACATGAAGACTTGCAGATTTTTGTTTCTATGCACCTGATTGTTTATATGTAGGCTAAATAAAGAGAAACTGATCAAGTGGATTTATTTTTTGCAATAAACATTGATTTATTGCCCGACCCTATTTGGCAATGGAATTGCATTTTTTACCCAATTATTTATTCCATACAATACTCAAATAATTAAAAAGAAAAAGAATCGTAAAGAGAAAGAGGAACCAGAACTGGAAGGGTTAAAATCGTGTTCCCATCCCTCACATGGGTTGGACTGTGATATACTCACCTGTTTGGATTGAAGGGTGGGTGTTGGTGCTGCCGCTTGACTGTGCGGTGCTGCTGCCAGTGGTGGCCGTTACCAGACGCACATAATGGAAGCGGCTGCCCGGCACCTGGATCTGCTGCACATTGGGAGGTGTGGTGAAGGGGATGATGGTCTTAAACTGGGATGTTCCCACTCCCCCCAATGTCTGCACTGGCTTTACAGTCTGTACACAGAAATCAGCATTAAAATATAGTGCTGTTGTACACAAAATTACACTGTAATACAAATTACAAATTTGGGGCACTTAAAATCTAAATTTGACTTGACAGCCAGGGCTGTCGCTAGTGGGGTGAAAGGTGGTGACGATTATAGGGGCCCACGGCTGAGGGGGGGCCCCTGGAGATCTCAACCGACTGGCTAAGGCCAGCCTAAAAAGATGCTCAGGACAGTTGAAGGGACACTGCTGCACGTCGTCACTAAACCTTACCATTTGCACATGCTTTTAAGCCTCGTCAATTTAAACTTGAAAAAGAGTTTAAAGCATTCAAACACAAGAAGCGGAAAAGCTGAACCGAGTAGCCTACTCGCGCGCCGTGTTCGGTGCACATGCAGAGAGCCGCGTCTCATGGAGAGCAACACCGAACCATGCTCTCCTTCGCCTCCTCCTGCATCTGAACGTCTGAATAGGAGAGTATCCTCGAAAAGATGGTCAGTTCTATTTTATTTATTATTTATTTAGTCATTTAGCAGACGCTTTTATCCAAAGTGACTTACAAATTAGGACATTATAGAAGCATTAAGTGAAATATCTTAAGTGAAAGTAAACAGTTTTGCAAGATATTGAATGTGCATCATTATATTATATATAGAGACGCGGGTGCGAGTATAATTAAAAATGCTCCAACTACTTCAAAAGCCGAATGAATGTTCCGAAGTGACGTAAACTACAACAGATTTCCCCTGCTCAGGGAGTAGGGAGCAATGGACAGTGTAGGGTGCATGTCAATTGGAACACAGTTCATGCACAGAGCGCACTTCTAACGAGCTGATAATCTGAATCAGGTGTGTTAACAAAGAGAGACATGCAAAATATGCAGGGGGGCTGCGAGGACTGAATTGAGAACCGCTGGTGTAAATCATGTCACGCACAAATAAAATATGCAGGGGCCAGGGGGTAATACAACTAACTTGAGAAACCACATCAGCTGTTTTCACCGTGTACTGTTAACCCTGTCAGTGCCAAGTATTTAGTATTTACTTTTGTGTATTTGTTCTAAATGCTCCTGTTGTCTTCTGTGCCCAGACTTAGTTTTGTTTGATGTTTGATACATTCAAGAAGCATGTTTTCTTTGAGCAGGTCAAATTAAAAGTTCAGTTCATATATCTGACTGCTTGTATTTATTGAAAAATTGCAAATTGAGGAAGCAGTGCATTTTCAATTCACCGTGATATCGAATTGAACCGTAAGATCAGTGTAGTTCACACCAGTTCACACCAGTGGTGTAGTCGGGGCCATACGCAAGTGCTTTCTTTTTTTCCTCGCTGTTTGCGTATTACGCCGTACTTTCTTTTTTCCTCGGGCTGTTTGCGTAAGGATCAAAGGATCTATAGGTATACACTTCTTTTGTTGTTTCGCAGTCCGTACTTCTTTTGTTGTTTCGCAAGTACTTCTTATTCTCCTATAATGGTGTTCAATACAGTTTGAAACTCGTGATTCTTTGTTGTAATTGGTGCAATCACTCCCTCCAAATGCCGCTTTGTTTTCACCTTTCCCGACGAGCAGGGAGAGCCCACTGGCCATCGCTGGTGCAGCTCTGGGACGTGTCCGCTGCATCGGTCGAGTAGTGGCCGAAGCGAGGAAGACCTCCCCACTTTTGTTTTTCACCTAGGCAGCAGGGAGAGCCCACTGGCCATTTTTAGCTCTGGGACTGTTTTACATCGTCGATGCAAAAAGCAAATGGCCGAAGCGAGGAAGACCTCCAAAGGTGTGAATCACTGTTTTTAACTGTTTTACAGCCTGCAAAAAGCCGCGCGCAATACTCCAAAGTAAAGTGATAAACAGCGCAATGCCCGCCAGCCTTCATCCATCAGCAGAATTATTATTATAGTCGTGTGATATATGAGAACGCAAGTTAAAGCTTCATCCAAGTTCTGTAGTGATGCAGAATTATTATTATAGTCGTGTGATATATGAGAACATAAGAGGTTCAACAATGTAGTGATGCAAAGAGGTAAACTGGAAAACCATGAAGAGGTAAACAAAACACCAGTACATACACTGCCCTCCAAAAGTTTGCCCTATAAAGTGGGGTTTTGGACAATATTGGCATGAATCCTTTTTAATGTGTGATCATTTTGCAACACAAACTACGAAAACATATTTTATTACATAAACACTGGATACATGGAAACTATAAAATGGTCTAAACAAGCAATTTGATTGGCAAGAGCTATTTGTAAACTGACCTAAATTGACTAAATTGTGTTCTAATTGGTTAATTGTATTCTAAACTTAATTGGCAATCAATTGTTGAAGCTATTAAAGTGTGCTGACCCAAACATCTTTTAAAAACCTGGGCTAAGTTTAAACCAGTAACCAGGCATCACAGCTGGAAAAGGGGCATGTCTGACTTTGACATGTATATATTGCCATTATTATTTTTTATTGCTGGTTATTGCTGTACCTACATGCAAAATCCCTTGCAGCAATTCCCTTCCTAATAATACAATAATAAGAGGAAGTACAATTCCCTTCCTAATAATACAATCAGTGTATAAATGCAAAAATAAAACATTAAATTCAATGTTGGGGGCGAAATAGTAAACACTTTTTTATTTAGGACTACACCACTGGTTCACACCCTTAACACCTACAAACTTCAAAATACATTGTGTAAATAGCACAAATAAATAAATAGAACGAACATACAAATTAAACAATTTCAAACAGGGCCCACTGTTACAACCTGCACCCGGGCCCCGCAAACCCCAGCTACGGCCCTGTGGACAGCAAATTGGTTTGGTTTGTGAGGGCTCTAGTTGGACGTACCTGTGCGGTGGACTGGCTGGTTCCTGCTTTAGCTGGAGAGGTGGCAGCAGACTGTTGAACAGTGAGGATCTGCTGGCCAAGAGCCACGTTGAGCGGCAGCGTAACAGACTTCTGAGGTGAGTTTGAAGACTGACTGGCCACCGAAACCACAGTCAGCTACAGACAGGAGAAACATGAGGAAGATATCAGAAACCAGAGTGTGGCCATCATTGAGAAAAAATTGGCATCACAAAGACAGATGAATGTAATTGCAATGCCAGTTTTTACATTTAAAAGATTTAAGACCTTGCTGGGAGACTTGAGAGGTGATATGGCGACTTTGCTGTTACCAGACGTATTTTGTGGCACAGTGCTGATGGTCTCACCAATGGTGATGGCGCGTGGAGGTGTCACTGGAGTACTCTGGGTAACAACTCGCCCTGTGGACAAAAAAATAATTCAAATTTGTATACCACAGGTGTGCTGTTAAAAGAAAAAGCACTCTTGCTCATGTTATATTTTATAAAGACAGACAGACGAGTACCAGTCACTACAGGAGCCACTGAAGCTGGGCTGGACAGTCCTTTATTGTTCAGGGCTTTTGTGATGATGAGCTTTGTAATCATCGGTCCGGCTGTAGATACTGGAGGCTTCTTTGAGATCTGAGGAGAAATACGATACTTGACAATTATTTCAGCTGCTTATGATAGACACTGAACAGGAAATAAGATTGCACTTTAAGGTCATTAAATTAACCAATGCCATTTTCCTTACAGTAAAAAAATAAAGTACAAACATGGCTAAAAGTTAATATATTGAACATAATCGATGATTTTAAAAATACAGTTAAACTAATTTTTTAACTTTTCATTTTATAAAAAATATTTTATTTAAAAAAATATTTTATTAAATAAAACAAAAGATATTTTAAAAATTACTATAAATATTATATTATAAATAGCTTATTTTAAAAATACAGTAACAAAAGACATTTCTCCTTATAGAATTTTTTTTACTACAAATATGTAATAACAACAACAACAACAACGAGTAATATACTATAAAAATAACTCATTTTGAAATATTATTATAAGAATAATTGCACATTTTGAAAATACAGTAATAAAACTGACTTTTTCCTTTTTTTAAAGATGACTATAAAGATCATTAATATTAACAATACTTCATTTTAAAATCAGGCATTTACCTTACAAGTAAAAATATAAAGAATTATTATTAATAATTATAATAATAAAAATAGCATTTTTCCTTTTTTAATGACTATAAATAATAATAAATGTAAAAAATACAGTAAAAATAAATTTTTACTTACTATTTTTTTTTTTACAAATATTAAGCTTTTTCTATTCTTTCCATGCTTGTGTACAAAGTGTAAAAGTGAACAACTGCTCAGCTGCAGCAATTAAAGATTTTATATAAGGTAACACCATGGCATTTCTTTTTTTTTTACTCAGAAAATTATGAGAAACTGTGGCCAAAGTAAAGAAACTTGCAAGTAAAGTGGCTCTCTATGGTCTTAAAATAAAATGGTAATGTTTATACTTAATTTCTGCAATGTCTGCATGACCAGTGCTTTGATGAAAGGTTGTTAACACCCACCTGAAGTGCCTTGAGCTGCTGGGCCTGCAGTGTGTTGGAGCTGCCCATCAGCTGACTGGCTGAGCTCACCGCTATCACAGGCTTCCCTACTGTCGTCACCATTTTGATCTGCGTCGGCTGGGCCTTGGCGTCCCCTGTGCCCTGGGTAGTGGCGGGCTTGTTCCAAGTGTGAGGCAGAGCCAACATAATGGGCTGCCCTGTTTTACTGAGGCCGGCAACCAAGAGTTTTTGGCCCTCTGGCTTGAGCACAGCAGCGCCTGGAGACTTGCCATCCACAACGGGGACGCCAGACATTTTGTTGATGATGAGCTGGTGGTTGGCTGGGACAGAAACGCAGGAGATTTTGGGGAGGTTCTGAGTCACCACAGGACTGGTGGTTTTGGCAGAGGTGGTGGTGGTCGAGGTGGTGCTGGATATGAGGCTGGAGGAGGCGAGGAGGAGCTGAGTTCCCGAGCTGGTGCTGCACCGAGCGTCAGTGGAGGTCATCTGCATAGATGTGGAGGCTGGACACAGGCTGACGATTTCAGGCACCTCGGTCTCCATAGGAACCTGCGGCGGCTCTGGTTCAGATTGGGGAGGAGCGGCGAGGTGCTCGGCGGGGAGCTCCTCTTCCATCACGATGGCTTCTGTATCCATAATCTCATCAGGGAGGAGGCTGTTGAGCTCCGGTGAAACCACATCCATCGTGTACCAAGTTACTGAAAACACACTGGGGGGAGGGGGGGGGGTACATTTCTTAAATTACTAAAAACATAGAAACCTCCACAAACAAGAGATGAGACTAAATTACTGAAACAGTGTATATGTATTGCAACAAGTACACTACTGTTAATTTTTTAGAACTAGCTCTTATTTTCACCTAGGCTATTAGAAATCACTCTAATATGCTGATTTGCTGCTTAAGAAACATGTTTTCTAATATTGTTAATGTTGAAAATAGTGGTGCTGCTTCATATTTTTGTTGAAACATTTTTTTCAGGATTCTTTGCAAAATAGAAAGTCCAAAAGAACAGCGTTTATTTGAAATAGAAATATTTTGTAACAATGTCAAATTCTAAAATATCTTCGCAGAATAGAATTATATATTTCTTTCAAGATATATAATATAGTAAAACTATATAAAATGTATATATTTCATATTATTTAACATTATATATAAACATATTAAATATATATCTTCTTTTTAATATTATTAACACACACACATCACACACACACATCACACACACACACACACACACACACACACACACACACACACACACACTCACAAACCACACACACACACACACACACACACACACACACACACACACACACACACACACACACACACACACACACACACACACCACACACACACACACACACACACACACACACACACACACGTGTGGGTATATATATATATAATATATAATGCTGCCTTTTTACAAATAAACTATTTAACATTATATATAAAACTAATGTATTTAATATAATTTAACATTAACAAACATAATATTTAGCTATACATCTTATTTTTTATATTAACACATATATGTGTGTATAATATTGCCTTTTTAGAAATAATACACTATATAACATTATATATAAAATTCATATATTTAATATAATTTAACATTAAACAAATGTAATTACCTATATATATCTTAAACACACATGTATAATATTGCCTTTTTACAAATAATAAACTATATATAATTATTACATTTAATATTATTTAACATTAATCAAACGTAATAATATTTAACTATCTATCTATACATACACACATATATATAAGTCAGTTTATGTACTAACATATATGACATATTAATATAGAGTTTCCCACAAATATTTCCATGACTTTAGACTTGCAATAACTCTATTTACTTTTGCTGGGTAAAGAAAACTATATAAATATACTCTGAAATTACAGGGCTTGTGGGAACCATATTTTCCTTTTCAACATGTCAACACAGCATTTATAAACACTGAAATGTACTGTACTGAGAACTGTAACCAGTTGTGCTGTTTATATAGCAGTTTGGATGTGAACTACTAGACCAAACCCATTACATCAAACATAGCTGCATAATAGTTATGTCACTTATTCTGCCACAATCAACTGGCGGGCCGTTTAAATGTCCATTATTTACTAAACACTTTACAAACAGGACCGCTCCCATTCATTCCAATCACCTCGGGCTGTTTATGCTCAGCTGCTATGCGGCTAACTAGCACAGGGGCTAACCAGCAGTTAACATACAGTTCTATATTAGAAACAGCGGTCAACGCTAACATGAACTAGCCAGGCGGTGCTTCAGAAAACTGACAGCAGTTACGAGCGCTTAAGAAATTCACACACACAAAAACACTTTCATGCATGCTTTCAGTCGCTTAAACGTAACATTTAACACTTTTACAGCCGTTTTAAAAACAACAGCAGGCCTCTCTGGATATGCCTGACAATAACAGTCCGTGTTTTAATCCTTTACCTCAACAGTTAATTCAGTGAAACCAAACAAGACCGTCTGTCAGTTTGCTGATATTCGACGCGCCTGCTTTCCTGTCTATTCTGTTGCCATGGAAATATCTCTATTTCACAAGGCATTCATAGGAGTTATTGTAGACAGGGATGTTTGTCTGCAGAATTGAGTCCTGTTAAAGAGAGTATTTCAGGCCGGGGTTGGATTTCGAAAGATCCGCCATTTTCATCTCGTCATCAGTTCAGACGCGAGAAACAGCGGCACCGAAACAGCAGGATTTGTTGTTGTGTCACACAAAGGAGGAGCAGAACGGAGACAAACGACGATCACTATTATCATTTTGAGACTTAAGAAATACAGTATTCGTTTTAAACCCGCATAACTTTTTCTTCACTGAAACAAAAAGTGTTTATCAGAACGACAGCCTCAGTTCCCATCTAATGTCAACTATATATATATATATATATATATATATGGCGAGTAAGTTAGTTTAGAAAACATAAGAGCATCAACAATACATATCTATAATTATTTACATCCGGTGCATATTGTGCAAACATCACAAAACATAAAATAAACATACTGAGCGCAAAAAGTCAAACTTATACACCGTTTATAACCAACATACTATCTGTGTAATTACAAAAAACGACATAAGAGGACCACGTCACTGTACCACACAATTATATATTTTATACATATACATTAATTTTAATATATAAATTAAAAGCTCACGTTTTACATGTAACTAACACTGCCGTGAACCAATGATAGTGCAGAATAAACTCTAAGATAAGTATGACAGGCGCGGAGGGCCAGCAGCTCGCTGTCACTGACTGTCAGGTATAGCCTCGGGTGCTAACGTTAACCAGTTAACGTTAGCCTCTAATAACTAACACTGTACGCTTTGCCCGTGTTTGATTTATGATGCAGAAGTTACCCAAACGTTATCAGCGGTCATGCGAGCTGACACAGACACACACACACACACACACACACACACACACACACACACACACACACACACACACACACACACACACACACACACACACACACACACACACACACACACACACACACACACACACACACACACACACACACACACACACACACACACACACACACACACACACACACACACACACACACACACACACACACACACACACACACACACACACTTAGCAGCTCGGCTAACTAGCTGAGATCATATTGCCCCTCGCTGAACACACACCCGAGCTCAAAGCACTTCTTACGCTCGCTCGAGATGAGTGTCCAGACGCTCTTCTGAAATCCTCAAGGTTTTCCCCTCGATCACGCACTCTCGAGTCCAACTCTGCGCTGCATCGCGTCGATCATCCGCTTTCAGACGAAGACGATTGTTTAAAATACCGCGCCGAGCGCCATTTCACCTCTAACATCCCATAATCAAGCCACGCCTTCGCAGGAAACAACAAATGACGTCACGCCACAACTTCCGTGCAGAATCGTACGCAGAAATTTGATGAAGATGAATGATTATTTATATCTATATAGAATAAGATGTGATTAAAAAACGTTTTGCCATCATGTCAAGCTAATTCCTATGTTCATTTTAATTCTGAATCAAAACTCATGTTTACTGATCAAGTAAATTACTCAAAAAAGCAATCAGTTATGACATCACTTATAAATATATAGTAAACATTAAACGTGTATAAGGACCAAGAGTACAATATAAATATTGATATAATATTTAATACAGTGGAAAATGATCAGAAAGTTACTCACACCCATATTCACCTATAGTTATCTACATTTACCTGTATTCACCTTACATATTAAAATGTATTCAATTTAATTTATATAAAATATTATAATATTACATTATTATTATTATTATGTTACATTATTTTATATAAAACATAGTAGCACATGTTACAGTAAAATATAGGCTTTTTATTTATAGGATCTTTTATAAACACACTTCATCTATATATCTAATATTATTATATTATATTATTTTTATGTATATGAAAAAATATAGTAGCACATGTTGTTGCAGTAAAAATTCTGCAAAAAAAGTAAAACAAAAAGTGTATTTATAAGACCTTTTATAAATATACCTCATATAGCTTACTGAATTTTATATTATATTATATTATATTAAGTACATAAGTGCATATGAAAATATAGTATCACGTGCTGTTTATTTTTAGGATCATTTAATTTATTTTAGCTCTTATATTATATTATATTATATTATTAATTGCATGAGTGTATATTAAAATATAGTAGCATGTGTTGGTGAAGTAAAAAAATATTTTTAGGATCTTTATACATTTCTTTTAGTTCTTATTATATTATATCATATAATATAGTATAATATAATATTAAACTATATTATATTATATAGAATGTTATTGGCGTAAAACTTCAGGCTGTTTACTTTTAGGATCTTTCATGAATACACTTCATCTAGCTCTAATAATCTATTCTATTCTATTCTATTCTTCGATTCTATTCTAGTCTAGTAGCCCATGATGTTGCAGGAAAAATGCAGGCTGTTTGTGCTTTTATAAATACACTCCATTTAGCTCTATAGCCACAGGAAACATTTGATCAATGCATAGATGCACAGGTATCTGCTACACTTTCCTTTCTCTGCAGACTCTGCACTTTAGCACTGGTCTTTGTGTTTGATACTATTTCTAGTTGTGAAATTGCTTAGACTATATGATTTATAACAGATCATTTAGAAATAGTATCAGCCATAACATTACACAACAGAAGTCTAGGGGAAACTGGAAATATTCACTAAAGAGCAGTCCTTTTGAGACGACTGAGGATTTATTATTATTATTTTACGATAATATTATTTTGTATTATCCTTGGAATGAGTGAGATCGGTATTGATGGAGTGGCGGCCTCTGGCGGCTCGCGCTGTTGTTGTTGTTAGAGGAAAATGGCGTCCGGCGTGAGGCAGGAGCTCGCGCAGCTGATGAACTCTAGCGGGTCTCACAAAGATCTAGCTGGGAAGTATGTAATTTCAAGTCATTTACTCAAATTTGTACTTACTGTACGTCTGCTGCATGAATTTATTATGGTCTAGTTTTTTTATATGAAAGATAATGCTGCAGATGAGATGAGTACAGGCTAACATTACTTAGCTAGCGCGAGGATATGCAGTGCAGATGACCTACTGTCAACATGCAGAGATAATTTTTTATAACTATTGAAATATGTTATAAGTATAAAATCGGTATTATTAATGGTTTGCAGATATTAGAATCATTAATAAAAATTCGTATGATAATGTATTTATGGGTTTAATGGTAAATTTAGCAAGGGCTGGATTAATGACAAGAAGTGAGCTTAAATAGCACTTATTTACCGAATTAAAGACATGTTTGCTTTGAGGTAATTAATATACTAGTGTGCGCCTAAAGGTGGACAAAATGGTCTTTCATCAGACATACACGACATTTTACAGTCTTTCTTTTCTGGTTAAAAATTGGCCAAATATATTGATGACTCATCTTGCATTTAGGGGCGTATTTAAAGTTCTGTCCAGTCAAATGTTCTAGAATGAACATGCCCCGCCCCCAAAAGCTCTTGCTTCTTTCTTTGCAAACAATTCTAATAATTGTTAGTCTAATGAATGTGTTTTGACAGATATCGTCAAATACTAGAAAAGGCTCTTCAGTTTACTGATGCAGAACAACTTGAGGCACTGAAAGCATTTGTTGAAGCGAGTAAGTACACTAGTATTTAAGTATGCTAGTCTGAAGATATTAATGGAATAGAATCAGCATAATATGAGAATGCACACATTCCTCTCTTTACATTGTCTAAATTGACGAGCTTCGCTATTTCTCACACTTGCGCAGTGGTCAATGAGAACGTCAGCCTGGTCATATCCAGACAGCTGTTGACAGACTTTTGCGCGCACCTTCCAAACCTACCAGATGGCACTTCGAAAGCCGTGTGTCACTTCACCCTGGAGAAGATCCAGCCCAGAGTCATCTCATTTGAAGAACAGGTATGTGTAAAAAAATATTCTCGGCTCAATACTGGAATCATACGGATCATGTATGAGCAAATCTTATATACGTCCAGGTGGCTTCCATCAGGCAGCATCTAGCCACAATCTACGAGAAAGAGGAGGACTGGAGGAACGCAGCACTGGTTCTTGTGGGAATCCCGCTGGAGACGGGTCAGAAGTAAGATGTAGCTTTTCTCTTGGAACAAACTGAAGCTCCTTATTTAGATGATTAGTTTATGTTGTTGTTATGATCTTTTCTGATATCTGATTTTACAGACAGTACAATGTGGACTATAAATTGGACACTTATCTTAAAATCGCTCGTCTGTATTTGGAGGACGACGACTCAGTTCAGGCTGAGGCCTACATCAACCGAGCGTCTTTACTTCAGAATGAATCCACCAATGAACAGCTGCAGATTCACTACAAGGTGCACCATCAGTTGAGCTATATATAAAATGCACAGTGTCCAGTAGGGCTCAGCGGCATTTCAAATATATTTCTGATGATTTTGGTGGAGTTTTAAAGAATCATTAGAATTTAATTGGACAATTGCTTTATTTACCCAAAAAGCTTACTAATAAACATTTATTAACTGTCTTGTAAGCTATTAATTAAGTAAGGAATAATTGACGACGGGCTGTTGAATTATTAGAAAAATAATGCACACCTGAGGTGGTGATGCGGTCACAAGGCGAAGCGGAGTAACTGTTACACCTCGGGTGTGCATTATTTTTCTAATAATTCAACAGCCCGTCGTCAATTATTCCGCTTATACTTCGGTTGCCACACTTCAAGACATCGATCAGATGATATATTTCAAGGCATTCGTTCATTGTGAGTAGGATTATTTCTTCCGCATCTCATCCAACGCCTCCGTTGCTAATTCCAAAACGTCATTTTAAACCGTAACAGACGCTTTGGCCGTTGATAGCAGACCAATGCAGTTAATGACTAAGTTATGAGAGAGAGAGAGAGAGAGAGATTAATGTTACCTCTGTGAGTCAGTGATCGGCAGCAATGTCTATAGTGAGACTTTAAGTTCGTTTTCTTAAGTTCGTAACAACAACAACAGAGCTGTTGTTGTTACCTCGCTTGTGAGAAGTCATGTAGTTTTTAAGTTCTTAAACTGTGTTACTGATAAAATCGTCAGAGTAGTGCTAACTACATTTAGCGCTTATGTTAACGTGTGTGTAAACTATAACGTTATGTGCATCTGTGAGGGAGAGACCGAGAGCGGGAGAGAGAGAGTAGACTATGTGCTTTCAGTACATAATAAAACATAATTTTGTGGCAAAATATGGACAAGATCTGTCGATTTTATCCTTTTGTTTTCTGTATTTATTTGTTTGGCCAGTGTCGTTGTGGGTTTTGGTTATTTTTCTGTTGTAAGACCTTTGAAATAACATAAATAATTTGGCGAATTGATATGGTCATGTACTGCGGTCAAGAGAGCTGCCTGGAACTACGTTCGCCGTGCGTTTCCCTGAAAATAATTGCACACCTCAGAACGTTCATCAGCCAATCAGATTCAAGCATTCATTCGTAGTATAATAAATAGCTTACAACACTGTTCTTATATTTTAAAAATAATTATTAATTTAAATGAAATCTAAACCCACACACACATATAAAATGAAAAATGTATATGTAGATATGATTTTATATTTTAGAGCAACATTTTGCAGAGGTTTCATATATGTAAACATCAAATAAATGAATATAAATAATATTATAATATTTGAAATATAAATGTATTAATATATTACTTTATACAGATGCCACTGTTCCTGTGGCTCATGGTAAGAGCATTGCGTTAGCAGCGCAAAGGTTGTGGGTTCGATTAACACATATGACTAAAAAAAAATATTGTAATATAATTTTGGATAAAATGCTTTAAATTAAATAATTATAATTACAATTACAAATTAAAAAATATAATAAAATTACATATACAATTTATATATTTCTATGACTGGTGGTTCAAAAAAACAATAACAACATAAAAAAAAATTGTGGCCCAAAAGTAATTGTATCCAAATACTAAGGTCTGTTAGATCCAGAGGTCTTCAACCCTGCTCCTGGGGACCCACTATCCTGAAGAGTTTAGCTGCAACCCTAATCAAACACACCTGAAGCGGCCAATCAAGCTCTTCAGGACTGCTTGAAAATTGCAGGCAGGTGTGCTGAAGCCGGGAAATAAACTTTCCAGGAGAGTGGGTCCCCAGGAGCACGGTTGAAGACCTCAGTGTTAGATTACTAATTGGACAGTGCGTGGTTTTGTAATATTTGGCTGCTTTATGATTATTGTGAACTGTAATATATTCCATCATGTTTTACAGGTATGTTACGCCAGAGTTCTGGACTATCGGAGGAAGTTCATTGAGGCAGCTCAGCGCTACAATGAGCTTTCTTACAAATCCATCGTCCATGAGACTGAGCGTCTGGAGGCCCTGAAACATGCGCTTCACTGCACTATACTGGCCTCTGCAGGTACTCTTCCTCTATTACATCACTAACATTAACCTGCTGGAACTGTGGTTAACCAGTGGTTCATTTGAAGCTGGTCACATTATATAATCCGCTCTTAATGTGTCTACAAGGTCAGCAGCGCTCTCGTATGTTGGCTACGCTCTTCAAGGATGAACGCTGTCAGCAACTCGCCGCCTACGGCATCCTGGAAAAAATGTATCTGGATCGAATCATTCGGGGAAACCAGCTGCAAGAGTTTGCTGCCATGCTGATGCCGCATCAGAAAGCCACCACAGGCGATGGTATATGCAATAGTACTGTCATTTATTCATGTTCTTTGCTAGGAAAGGCTAATGACTAATACTTGTCTAATGCTTTCAGGTTCAAGCATCCTAGACCGAGCAGTCATTGAGCACAACCTGCTTTCTGCTAGTAAACTCTACAATAACATCACGTTTGAAGAGCTAGGAGCTCTTCTGGAGATTCCTCCTGCAAAGGTACAGCTGCGCTGACTGACTGTGTTAGGAAACGTCTATTGTAAAATAATGTTTTTGAAAGAAGTCTCCAAGGCTGCATTTATTTGATTAAAAATACAAGAAAAGCAGTAACATTGTGAAATATTATTACAATTTAAAGCTGCAGTCCGTAACTTGTTTTGGTTAAAAATGAGCAAGTACAAAAGTTGAGATGTCCAAAACTATCTCTTACTTTAGCCCGATTCACAACGTTAAGCTTATAATAATGTTTTCTAATTTGAATGGTACTGGTAGGTTTTTCGCTGGAAATTCGATCATGCCGCTGCATCATTACATCACGTCTGTAAACATAAAGAAGGAGTCCCGGCTAGTAGGCTATTGCATGTGTGATGATGCTGCAAGTGGCAGAGCATTTATATTATAGTGACTGAAATTAGATTATATTCAGTTTTAAATGTGCATCTGATTACAGTTAGCCTACGTGGATTACACAAGTATTGTATTTTAAAGAAAACCAGTTCTAAGAAAGAATAATTAGCTTTTTATGTTAAAATTATTTATTTCTGTGAAATTCGAATAGGTTTAAACTGTACAGAAATTGAAATCTACATGTAACGCTAATACACACTACATACATGTAGTCACGCAATGCTGATTTTGTTAACATTAATAATTTGAGAACAAAGTATAACAATAATAATTTGCACGGTTTGATGTTATATGAGCTAACAGATCGTTAGATTTAATCACCATTGGTAGCGCAATTTATTGCAATGCTTTTTTCCTCCGTTGGTCAGGACAAATGTTTTAGACTTGTTTCTTGCTTGTTCAGATGACAATATCCAGTGAAAATTCTTATTTGGGTCACACTTGCAGGTCCGTGTACCTCATTCATTATTGTTTATTAAATATTGAAAACAGAAACATGAGAAAACGGCACCATTTTCAAATTTTCGTTTTTTCAAAAGCATGAAAAGAAAAGCATTCGCCTTCAATTTTTAGTTTTTACATTCAGGAGTAGGGTTAATATAATTGTAAATTAATGTTTAAAACATTAATCTCATTCCATAATGCGATTCCTGTGTTAATGCATTTACTGCCATCTAAGCGGCATTAGTACATCTAAATTCTCCTTAAGATGCAGCTTCTGCACCACAGTGCAAAGATGGCTTTGGTTTGTACTGATTTAATTGCTAACACCTATATCTTAATATTAAAGGTGACAAACACATTTTATAAAGTTAGAAAAATGCCCTTTTCTATAAAAATTGCATGTATTATATACATGTGTAAGATGCCGTCGGATAATGACAGTATCATATAAACTTCTTTATGAAAACAAAACGGTAAGATAGCTTTGTATTCACACTAAAACCGATACTGGTCTGCGCTTCACTATAATGTAAATGTCACGCAGCTTTGCCACACAGATTTTGATAACAGGACAGCTAAATAAAATGTGCGGTGCACCAAAGAAATAGAGTAAAAGGGTAATGTGGCTGCAGATGTGAGGTACATACATATTTCTGCACCTAATATTTGCCATGGAGAATCTATGCCTACACAGAAGTAAGCCCTGTCTGGGCGCTGCCCCAGTATGGTTTGTGTCAAGCCAATGGTTAGTCTGGTTGTTTGATGAAAAGGAGATGAACACAGTAGTTGCAATAAACGCTTTAACAGCGGAGGACTCTTATTCTGTTGCACAAAACTGAAGACGACATGATGACAGCACTGTTTGATCCTTGCTTGACCAATCATTTCCACCCACACGTGGAAATCGAACATTCAAGCTGTTTATCCATTTTCTACCCCTGAATGTAAAAATGGAAAATCAAGGCGATTTCTTGTTTTTTCATTTTTTGAAAAAACAAACATGGTGCCGTTTCCGCGTGTTTCTGTTTTCAATAAAAAACATAAAAAAAATGAATGAACGTACACGGACCCTTCCAAGAATCTGTTATTCCGAAATACAGTGAATATCCACCCCGGTGCGGTGACTGACAGCCACACATCAACTCCAAACCTCAGATTCATCCGCGCTGAGGAGCCGTGCCAACGCGCAACCCATGTAAAGAAAATAACTCCGCAAATAACTGCAATTGCAGGTTTCAAACAGAGATGGTGACAAACTTACTGCAGCTTTAAAATATCAGTTTTCTATTGTGATTAATTGTAAAATGTAACTTATTTCTGTGATTTAAAGCTGAATTTTCAGCATCATTACTCCAGTCTTCAGTGCCACATGATCCTTCAGGAATCATTCTAAAGTATATACACATATCTTTGTTTTCCCACAGGCAGAAAAGATAGCATCACAAATGATTACTGAAGGTCGCATGAATGGATTCATTGACCAGATAGATGGCATTGTCCATTTTGAAAGTAAGTTGGTTTTTGGCTGAATATGTTGTATAAAAACTGTGTAACCATGAATAAAATGTAATGAAATCTCTTATTTCCATCAGCGCGAGAGCCTTTGCCCACCTGGGACAAGCAGATTCAGTCACTGTGCTTTCAGGTGAACAACCTCCTGGAGAAGATCAGCCAGGCAGCACCGGAGTGGACGGCACAAGCCATCGAGGCCCAGATGACCCAATAAACTCTTCTGAACACTTTGCTTTCTCTTTTCTCATTGTCAAATCAGAAAAGTCTCTCATTGAACTTAATTCAACCCAGCACATATATATTAATGTTCTGTTAAACTTTACCGTTTGGCTTGTGATGTTAATATTTTCATAGTTGTGGTCTGTGAGTATCTGATGCTGAATAAACGCCGTGAAAATTGATTTGTGTCTCAAAAATATTGTCTCTGTTTTGCTTCACGTCTTTACTGATAGAAAGTTATTAATCAAAATGCCTCCCTTTTCAAGTTTGATTTCAGTATACTTTTATGGTGAAATAATCCAAGACTTGTGAATAGAGTAGTGATTCATTTGAAAGTCACTTCACATAGGCCTCAAGTCTAACTTGTGGCACCGGACGATAAAGTGCCCTTGTTGTCCGGTGCCACAGGTGTCCTGACATTTTATCCTACCCGTCAGATTTTACTACCTCGGCTTACAGCGCATGCGCACATCAATATTGCATTCCTTTTCTCATGCTGAACAACAATATTTAATGTATCTGCATTACTGTAAGGGCAGGTTTATGGTTGGGGTAGGTGTAGACGTTAATACAACACAATCAAATAGGTAGAAAAAATATTTATTGTTGGTTTCCTGTATTAGCTGTATCCCTTCTATCCACAACCTTGAATATAACATGTAATTACTCTATGTGCATTACTGTAAGGCTAGGTTTAGGGTTGTGGTAGGTGTACACATTAATAAAACATAATTTAACAGGTAGGATTTTTCGTTGTCGAATTGTACTACCCACTGTTTTAATGGGAGGTAGCAAAATCTGACAGGGTAGCACAAATTGACAGAACACCGGTCTGTGATTTCATAGTAATATCGTTATTATAATAATATTAATATTATAATAATATCGAACAGAAAATAAGATATTTTGAAGAATCTGGGTAACCAAAACAAAACAGTTGCTGGTCCACATTGACATTGTCCACATGGCCAGTAGGAAAAAAACTGTTGACCAGCAACTGTTTGGTTTTCCACCTTCTTCAAAATAGCGTTTATGAAACTCATTCAGGTTTAAAACAACTTTTGAGTGAGTAAATGAAGGTATACAAATAAAACACTATAGCCTATTTTAATGTTAATACAACACCAAACACAAAGAGAAAAATCACCCACTAGCCTACTCTTGACTGAAAAACTTTAATGCATTTGCTTTAATAGGAATCAATCTATATAGTGTTTTATTTTTATATTTGTTCATTCAGTTTATTGAATGCTCCTGCTAAATACACCTATTGTACCTGAAACTAAAACACTGATTATTTAATTTTGTATATTATGTGTATTTGTAATGTGTATCTTTGTTCTCATTTTTTAACAACAAAGATAAAATAATGACAAAGATTTTTTTATCTTCACCCACTTTGGCCTAAATATCCTACATACTTTTTTATATTTTGTTACCTTAAAAGGCTTTGTCTATATAATAGGGAAATTAGTTTGGCTGTAATGCTCAAACAACTTGCAAAATAGAAAAACCAATATGACAAAGAATCGTGATAAAATCGTTAATCGTGATTTTACACGATTAAATCGTGTAATTTATATGTACATACATACTTACTGTAGTAGACAATACGTCAGTGTGGGATTTCCCCAAGCGTGACACACACTCAGGATGAGTGTCATCAGCGTGCAGGGGATTCCCGCACGTCTTACAATGACGGCGCGGCATTTGCAACAACGCTGCCCTGAAATTTGCTCTTTTAGTAAGGCTTTTTTAGATCTTACCGAATAACGGCAGGGGATGACCGAATCTGCAAGATGGTCGCTGCAAGAGGTCCAATCCAGCTGCTGAGGCGCTTCAACGGCGGATCTCGGCATCAGCGAAGAGTCAGCGAAGAAGGGTCTTCGTCGCTGAAGAGAAGAAAACTGAGATGCGGCGGTGAAGCCAGACGCCCCTCCTATTTTGGCAGGCTATGGCAGGCTGTCGCCGAGCCATTGGATAATTTTTTTAGTACTGCACGAACCAATGGATGTGCAGTTACACTGCGTGATTAAAAAAGGCTTCAGTTGAAGAGGAAAACTTTTTTTTTTTTTTCCCCATACAGCGTCTCTCGACGCAGTACGAGTGAAATATCGAAAGGGAACTTTGCAAGTATATGTTCACTTATTCTACTATCCCTAAACCTACCCTAACAGTCTACTCTGAGAGTTAGTAGACATGTAATTTCAAATTAATGAGAATTAGTTGACATGTAGTTACAAAGTTACGTATAGTTAGTAGAAGGTCTAAAGTGGACTATCAAAATAAAGTGTAACCAAGTTACTCAAAACCCTTTAACAGCTAATCTTGTCTGGTACCCAAAACTGTTTTAAAGGATTAGTGAACTTTCAAATAAAAATGTGTACTTTGGATACTCATACCTATTAAATAGATATATGTTTATTTATTACATACAAGTATTTATTCATTAGATACTAGTTCTTATTTATTAGATATCCCGGAGAATCCAGGTTTCAAATCACGGCCAGGAGTGTCTGTTCCCAGTCTCAAAGAATCCAGTTCTCTAGTCACGGCCAGGAGTGCCGTTCCCCGTCCCAAAGAATCCAGTCTTCTAGTCACGGCCAGGAGTGCCGTTCCCCTTCCGGAGAATCCAGTTCTCTAGTCACGGCCAGGAGTGCCGTTCCCAGTCCCGGAGAATCCAGTTCTCTAGTCACGGCCAGGAGTGCCGTTCCCAGTCCAAGGGAGTGAATCCAGTTCTCTAGTCACGGCCAGGAGTAATCCCATCAGCCGTTCCCACTCTCTTTAGTTCCTGGTCGTCCTCTGAGAATCCAGCGGAGGAGTTCCAGAGGAACAGATCTAGTCATGGCCAGGAGTGGAAATGTGACCAATTCTCTCCTGGAGTTTAGTTCCCCGACGGAGAGCGTAGTGTTTTGTATTCGCTCAGAGAATCTGCTTTTACCGGGATCCAGGAGCTTATTGTTACTGTTTCGGTGGCTTGGTTGGTTACAGAGTCCACGCTCCAGGCCCGCTCCGGTCCAGGAGCTGTAGCACAGAGTCCACTCCAGGCGGGGTTCATCCTTTGTTTGTATTCGGTGTGAGGAAGATGGCGACGTCCGGTCCAGGATTCTTAAACTGCTCACTGTCCTCTAGAGTTATGTTGGTGGAAGTTTGGCACTCTGAGGTTGGCAGTCCCCGGTGATTATACATGCCCGGATGTTTATTGATGTAGCTCCGGTCCAGGAGCTGTGGTGGTATATAAACACAGAGTCCCGGGGCAGGTAGAATGGGCGGCAGATAATGGAGATGTGTTCCAGAGAGGCGAGCAGGAACGCGACAGAATGGAGATATTCCTGGAGTCACACCATTTCTTGTTAATAAAGAAACCACTCCACCACCTTTGTTTTTTCCGGCCTCGGCTGTTCTGTCCATCCGTAAAACAGAGAAGTTATCAGACGGCGTTACAGCGGTGTCCGGGACCGCGGCGTGAGCCATGTTTCGGTCAAACAAAAGATTTTACAGTCCCTAATGTCCCGTTGGAAACTTATCCTGCTCTAAGATCGTCCATCTTATTCCCAAGGATTGGACATTAGGAGCAGAATACTTGGTAGAGGGGGACTGTGAGCCCTTTTCCCAGTCTGTTGCGTATTCCAGCGCGTCTCCCGCGATGTTTCTTCTCCTCCTGCGGTTTTTCAGGTGGTCATTTTCAACTCGGTGCTCCGAGACTCCAATGGCCACGCTGGATCCGCGGATAAAGTGTTCTGAATCAGGTTAGTGTAGCGCTGTCCATGTCCAAAAGTGTTCTTCTGTCGTACATAATCATTGCAGAGATACACGTATCAAAAAGAGAAGTTAAAAAATAAAAAAATAGGTACAAAAACCACATAAAAGACAATCTGAGCGGACTAATTCACAGGCGACTGAACTCAGCAGCCCCCGAACATCGGATTAGTGGAGCAAAGGATTAGTGAACTTTCAAATAAAATGTGTACTTTGAACTCATACCTATTAAATAGATTTATGTTTATTTATTACATACAGTATTTATTCATTAGATACTAGTTCTTATTTATTAGATATCGGAGAATCAGGTTTTCAAATCACGGCCAGGAGTGCGGTCCCAGTCCCAAAGAATCCAGTCTTATTGTCTGCGGCCAGGGAGTGCCGTTCCCGTTTGGAGATTCAGTCCTAGTCACGGCCAGGAGATTGCCGTTCCCAGTCTGGAGAATCCAGTTCCATTGGCCAGGAGTCCAGGAGTAGTTCCTAGTCTCAGAAATCGCTTTGGTCCAGGAGCTCACAGAGTCCCTCCAGGGCCTGCTCCGGTCCAGGAGCCACAGAGCCCCCAGATCCGCTCCGGTCCAGGAGCTCACAGAGTTCACTCAGAGCCTGCTCTGGTCCAGGAGCTCACAGAGTCCACTCCAGAGCGCCCCCTAGCGTCCGCATTTCCAGAGCGCGCCCTAGCGTCCGCATTTCCAGAGCGCCCCTCCAGGCAGCGATCTCCCCAAGATAAATTTAGGAGACGTGGGCTACTCACCATGGCCCACGGAGGCCCCTGATCCGCCAAGGCCGCCCGAGTCCCCTGATCCACCAGGGCCGCCCGAGCTCCCTACACCACCTTTTTGTCCGGAATGGGCACCGCTCTGGAGGCCACCTGCCCTGTCTCCATGTTCCTTGAGGCCTCCAGGGCACCCCCCCCCCCTCCCCGGTGTTACAGTTACGGCGCTGGATGCACCTTCCGGGAGGGGGAGGTAATGTCACGGTCACCAGTTCAATTGCACTGCATTTCCCAGCATCCCTCTGGTCACTCACCTGCACTCAGTCAAATCACTCACACCTGACCTCCATCAGGGAATCCTCCTCACCTGTTAGCACCAATCAAGCTCTCTATAAAACTGCACTAATTCCAAACACTCATTGTCTGGTCTCGAGGTTACAAGCTCTTCATCTGTCTATTCACCAACATGCTGGATCGCTGTGGATGTCTTCCTCCCGTTGACTCTACTAAAGGGAGAGATAAGAACTACTAATTCCTCAGTTTATTGAGCTTCATTGAATTCTTATTTATTGCACTTACCTGTTGAGGTGGCTTTCAGTTTGTTTAATAAAGAAGCTTACTTTACTTATCCTTGTTTGCCTCTCCATCCCGTATGTGACACATGTATGTTAGACCTTATTCCATCTAAACTACTAAAAGAGGTGCTTCCAGAAGTCCTAGATCCTCTTTTGGCTATTATTAATTCATCATTGTCATTAGAATATGTCCCCAAAACCTTTAAATTGGCTGTTATTAAGCCTTTCATTAAAAAAATTGATCTTTGGGGTCAAGTTGTGGTTAACAACAGACTGATCTCGAATCTCCCTTTTCTGTCAAAGATACTAGAAAAGGTAGTATCCTCACAATTATATTCCTTCTTAGAGAAAAATTATATCTGTGAGGATTTCCAGTCAGGATTTAGACCATCTCATAGTACTGAGACTGCCCTCATTAGAGTGACAAATTACCTGTTCTTATCATCTGATCGTGGTTGTATCTCCCTATTAGTGCTCCTTGATCTTAGCACTGCGTTCGACACTATCGATCACAACATTCTTTTGAATAGACTAAAAAACTTTGTTGGCATTAGTGGTAGTGCATTAGCATGGTTCAAATCGTACTTATCTGACCGCTATCAATTCGTAGCAGTAAATGAAGAGTTATCATATCAGTCACAAGTGCAGTATGGAGTACTTCAAGGCTTAGTACTAGGGCCATGACTTTTCACGCTTTACATGCTACCCTTGGGAAATATCATCAGGAAACACGAGGTTAGCTTTCACTGTTATGCTGATGATACTCAGCTCTATATTTCTTCACGGCCCGGTGAAACACACCAAATTGAGAAACTTTTGAATGTGTTTAGTCCAAGTCAGGTCCTCGGAGATGTTTACACCAAGGTACTTGAAGCTGCTCACCCTCTCCACAGGGGTCCCACTGGGTCCCAGTGTAGGGCTGCTGCTGTCTCTTCCTGAAGTCCACGATCAGCTCTTTAGTTTTGCTCACATTCAGAGAGAGACAGTTGTCCTGGCACCATGATGTAAGTCTCTCTACCTCATCCAAGTATGCGGTCTCATCATTGTTGGAAATGAGGCCCAGAACCACAGTATCATCAGCAAATTTGACAATAGAAGTGGAGCTGTGAGAGGACACACAGTCGTGTGTGTAGAGAGAGTAGAGCAGGGGACTCAGGACACAATCCTGTGGGGCTCCTACGTTCAGGGTGATGGAGTTGGAGGTGAACTGGCCCATTTTCACCCCTTGAGGTCTGCCGGTGAGGAAGTCTTGAATCCAGTCGCAGAGTAAAGAGTTTAGGCTGAGGTCTGTGAGTTTAAAAGCTAGCTTGATGGGGACTATAGTATTGAAAGCTGAGCTATAGTCAATGAATAGCAGCCTTACATAGTTCCTATTTTTGCTGTCAATGTGTGTGAGGGAAGAGTGCAGGACGTGACGAGAGATGGCATCGTCAGTAAAAAAGCCTTTTCACTTTTTCCATGCAGTAGAAGTAGATTTCCAGCTGTTTCACCAAAAATGCTGTGATGATATAGTACAAGAGTCTGAAGATTGATCTAGATTCTCTTGGTTTGTTTGATCAGATGTGATGTTGATTGCAACCTAGATAGCAAATTGGTTGTGGGCCTTATTTGGTTAAATCCAGGCTGTTGTTATGGTCCACATACCACCATGGCCCTCGGCCCGCAAATGGCCCTTAAGCTGCTTGCCTAAAGAATACCAGAACCATGCCTGAAGCAGACCAAAACTCCCCCCACAACTCCACAGTGTCCCCAGAAAGTTTGAAGGTTTGGAACAACATAAAGGTAAGTGCTGTATATGATTCTGTAAATCTCTTTAAAATGACTGTAAAATTGACAAGATAAACTTTAAAGCATAAATAATAAACAATTTTAACAAAATAATTAATGTCAATTAATATATACAATAATAAGCTTTACATTCCTGCATTTAAACCCTCCTTAAATTTAAACCTCCTTTACTTCCGTTGTAAGTACCACGTTTGCCTCACTGTAAAATTAATTCTAAATTTTTAAAAAGAAAAGAAAGAAAACGGGGAATACTTTGAAATTAATTTCAGTGGTAACCAACATTATGCCACAAATTCCGTTGACCAAGTTTGAACCAAACTGGGATATTTTTTAAATAAAAAAAAAAGATTAGTAGTTTAAGAGGCTTTGAAAAATATTATTAATAGTGCCTTAAGCACCTACAACTAATAATATCCGATTTTTACAAAGCTCATCATTCCAGGGTTCCCACGGGTCCTTGAAAGTTTGTAAATCTGAAAAAAGAAAAAAACATGCCAAGGCCCTGGAAAGTTTTTACAAATAAACATACATAGATACAGGTCCTTGAAAGTGCTTGATTTTATTTTGTGCAAGAAGTTTTCTGGAAAAAAAACTCCATATTATTACCTCCGGTCTGTTAATGTGTTATTTTGCCAACACTTTGTGGCCTATGCATACTTGATTGCTTGATTTACATTTGTTTTTACGCGTTTACGCATTTATGCGTTTTAAGTTATGTTTCCCGCGTGAGGTAGCCTACTTTGTGTTGTACGTGAGTGGTTATGAATGAATGATACGCATTTGTCCGTCTCAAATCGCGCTCACGGAAAACGCTCGAGAAACAGTGTCTCTTACGTGGCTCGCTATGCTTCCAGCTTGTTTTTTTTTGTCTCGAGCAAGAGACTTTATGACATTCACGTTACATGATTTGACTGATTTTTATGTAGAAAGGGAGACAGCACCGCATTACAATAAATTATTGACGGAGCCTGTCCTGTTAAACCGCTGTATGGTCTTGGCCACCGTGCTGCAGCTCAGTTTCAGGGTCTTGGCAATCTTCGTATAGCCTACGCCATCTTTATGTAGAGCAACAATAATTTTTTTCAGATCCTCAGAGAGTTCTTTGCCATGAGGTGCCATGTTGAACTTCCAGTGACCAGTATGAGTAAGAGTGATAACACCAGATTTAACACACCTGCGCCCCATTCACACCTGAGACCTTGTAACACTAACGAGTCACATGACACCAGGGAGAGAAAATGGCCAATTGGGCCCAATTTTAACATTTTCACTTAGGGGTGTACTCACTTTTGTGGCCAGCGGTTTATACATTAATGGCTGTGTTTTGAGTTATTTTGAGGGGACAGCACATTTACACTGTTATACAAGCTGGTACACTCACTACTTACATTGTAGCAAAGTGTCATTTCTTCAGTGTTGTCACATGAAAATATATAAGAAAATATTTACAAAAATGTGAATGGTGTGTACTCACTTCTGTGAGATACTGTATATATATATGGTAAAGTGAGGGCAGCCATTTTTGACAGATATATTAGCCTACCAAATTGTATTGCCATTGTTTCACTACAAAATTTAGCTATAGTTTGTATACATTTGTGGTTATTGAAGGGGGGGGGGGGGTGTGTGTTGGTACACTTCAGAGGTGGAAAGTAACGAATTACATTTACTCGCGTTACTGTAATTGAGTAGCTTTTTTGTGTACTTGTACTTTTTTAAGTAATTTTTTAAATCTGTAATTTTACTTTTACTCAGTATTGTGTGAAGTATTGTACTTCGCTACATTTTAAAACACATTCGTTACTGAGTAAAAAAAAAATCGCTCCGTGGAAACAAAACTGCAGCAAATAATGGGCAGAAGAAGAAACTGGCGCTAAAATCACAAGAAAGATGCAGACGGACAAGACAGGCGTTAATGGTGCAGACCCAGCTGAAAACAGACCCGTCGTATTCTGCTGAAGTTGAACTCGAAGGAATGAAGTGAACCCCTGGCCATATAATCATGCTCTATTATGCAGTGTAAGCTGTGTTTGCCTCAGGAGACCGAACTAGCAGCTTATAAAATCTCGACATCGCCCTTGCAAGCATGTAGAGAGAGATAAGGTAAAGTTAAATACTTACATCGTTGGTTAAAATGAAGCTTTGACGGTTTAGCAAAAGGTTTTGCACAAATGAGCCAAAACGACAGTGGTGCAGGGTGTGCAATATCATCTGAGATAATATAATAATTGTTGTTTTAACGATGTGCGATTTGACATTATCAGTAATTTTGCCAAAAACCAAACAAATCACTTTAAACAGTGTGCCGTGAAATCTAGTAACGTTAGATTAGACTAATCCGCGTGCATGTGGAAGTGCTTTCTTTCACTGCGTGATTCAGTCTGTTAAAATGCGTTTAGAATGATCAACATTTAAGATATAGGGGCAGAAAAATGTATATTTATATAATTTAATATAGTAAGTCAAACATCACATGAAGAATGCCGTTTTTCTCAAAAAATCACCATGATTAGGCCTGTAGTTTTTGCTTTTTTACAACAGTTCAAAAAACAAGAAGTTAATTAAGAGACTTGTGTTATACACACCATATTGCCTGTTTTTTGCTCTATTTCGACAACAAAAATAATTCCAAACACAGCCACCTAGCACAGTTTTGCGTCTCTGACTCTGAGCAATGACGTGTTTCATTCCTGAATTAAAGTTTAAATGATTCTGTTCAATCGCAATCGACTCACTTATCAGTGACTTGCTGACACCTACTGGTGGTTCTAATTTAACATTTAAAGTATCTTTTGATTTATTTATTTTTTAATTTCAAATGACTATTTACATTTGAGACCTGGCCTGGGAGACAAAAGCAGTCTTAAGTCGCTGGAGTATATTTGTAGCAATAGCCAACAATACATTGTATGGGTCAAAATTATTACATTTTCTTTTATGCCAAAAATCATTAGCATATTAAGTAAAGATCATGTTCCATTAATATATTTTGTAAATTTCCTACTGTAAATATATCAAAACTAAGAGCTTAATTTGAACAACTTTAAAGGAGATTTTTCTCAATATTTGGATTTTTTGCATCCTCAGATTCCAGATTTACAAATATTGTCCTATCATAAAACCAATACATCAATGGAAATATTATTTATAAGCTTTCAGATGATGTATAAATCGCAATTTAGGAAAATGGACCCTTATGGTTTTGTGGTTCAGGGTCACATTTTATGTCTTATTTATCAAAACTTATTTCTGCATTTGTAACTGCAGGCTAAATGCATTCATGTCAGTGTTTAAATACATCTATGCCACTTCAGATGAAAGCTTCTGCGTTTCCTCTGCATTGCAAAGATTAATTTTGTTGATACTGATTTAATTTGCCTGGTAACAGCCTAATGTGTTTATTATTCTAAATAACTGATTCATGTAATTAAAAACAACCTAGTTTGAGATTTATAGGCCCATATCCCGGTGTGTCAAACTCAGTTCCTGGAGGGGGGCCGGCCCTAAAGAGTTTAGTTCCAACCCTGCTCCAAACACACACACCATGTAGTTTTCAAATAAGCCTAAATGATTAGTTTAGCTGGATCAGATGTGTTTAATTAGGGTAATATCTACACTGTGTAGGGCTGTGGCCCTCCAGGTACTGAGTTTGACACCTTTGGTCTATCCATTTTTTCCTCCCTCTCATTGTTAAAATGTAACTAAGTAATTTTTACTTGAGTAAATTTTAAATGAGCTACTTTTTACTTTTACTTGAGTATATTTTTAGACTCGTACTTTTACTTGTACTTAAGTAAAATTTCAGTAATGTAATGGTACTTTTACTTGAGTACAATATATTTTTTACTCTTTCCACCTCTGGTACACTTTCAACTTCATTTTCTTTCTCAAGCTAGAGACTGTACGACATTCATGTTACATGATTTGACTGATTGTTAGGTAGAGAGGGTGACAGCGCACCGCATTAAAATAACTGATCATTCATGTTTTCATATATAACCTAAAAACGAAACTAAAATTAAAACATCTTTGAGAGCAAGGGGGCCCCCTGGCGTTTCGGGAGCCCTACGCAGCTTGCGTTTTCTGCGTATAGGGAGGATCGGCTCTGGCTACAAATAATGACTTTCTACTTGGGGACCTTGATATAAATGTAGTTGAGTAAAAAGTACAATATTTGTCTTTCAAATGTCGTGAAGTTAAAATTGCAAGTTTCCAGAAAAAAGAATACTTAAGTTAAGTGCAGATACTCAAAAAGTGTACTTAATACTCAAGTAAATTTACTTCGTTACTGTCCACCTCTGTTGATGGGCCTCCATATCCACTGTCCGCCATAATGGAACAGTCAAGAAAGTCCTGTGAACACTTGAGAGAAATTTGACTGCAAGTGTCTGCAACCATATGCACATAAATTAATATCTACATCTGCAGTAGACCTCAGCAGGCGATTTTGCTGGTCGAAATCACTGAGATTACCCATGACCCATTACTCATAACCCAGACTAACACTGCTTTATCAATGTCTTTATTGAATAATTTTGGAAAAGAGCATAAATACATATTTGATTCAGATGATTTCAGAGATTTGACGTGTAATTAAACAGAACAAGATGTTGAGATGTTTTGTCTACTTGGAGAGAAGCAAACTGTAGACCAACAATTCAGTGTTAAGAAATTAATCTAATGTTAGCATGGGTAACATTAAAACAGTTTACTGTCAGTTTACTGTTTATTCAGTATACAGTTTATTATGTATGTCGATGTACGCATGCCTCATTTTAAAAGGATAATTTGCAAAATCTAAATACAAGAAAGTAAATCTACAAGAAATGTAAATCTGGTTTATTTGACCATAATGTATAACATTAAGTTTCTTCGGCATGCTCTGATGATGTGTTTGATCCATCTAGCTGCTCTGATGTGGGCTGCAAACGTGGTTGCGAGAATTTTAGAGGAATCTTCACCGTCTGCTGTTGTTCTGTTAGTTTTTCAGCGATTTCAATGTTTGCGCGCAGAACCCCCTCTGGCTGCTCTTGTTCTGTTTGTTTTGCAGTGACTTGAATGTTTGTGAGTGAAACATCGTCCAGTTGCTTTGTTTCTGAAACGTTGTGTTGTACAGTTTCCGGCTGCTGTGGTTCTGATGTTTGGGCAACAGGTTTAAAGGATGCAAGCACGACACACTCTGGCTGAAGACTAAAGTCTAAAAATGTTTTGACATTTTGTATTTGTTCCTCTCCTTTTGTCCTTGCTGTGTCTTCAGCCATTTTTTTCAATCCCTTTGTTATATAGAGTTCCGTCTCCTCCAGCAGAAACTTGTTATACTGATATGCAAGTGGTTTCATGCAGTGAGATTGTCTTATAGTTATGAATATCCAAAGGACACTTACTACAAATAAAACCGAAATGGCGACCACCTTAAAAAGAAAGTATAGCCTATTAATGAATTGTGAGATAACAGGCAAAGATTTGTTCAGTGACTACAGCTATACTGTCTGTGATTCAAAATTGTATTTAACTTATGGGCAAATAAAGCATGTGCTTATTATTACATTATTATTTAGACTACCACAATATTTAATTCCATGTAATGTTCTCTTTTTTGTCCAAAATGAATAAAAAGCATACTTACACATGACAAACTTTTTTGAACTTGAATTTCTGCATCTTCAGCAGGGGTTTTGGACTTTTTGCAAAAGATTTGCTCATAAGGAGGCAAGTCATAGTTAGTTGTCTTAAGACACACGTACCAGTCCCCATCAATCAATAATGTAATTATCCACAGGCACGCTACAGATAGTCCTTTAATTACTGACATGATAAAAACAATGCACTTGTATGTTGTTCCTGTTCCATTGCTGCAGAAAATACTCATTGAGCTCTTTTCAGTGATAATCACTATAATACAAAGAGAGATGGCAGGTAAACTCATGTAAATTGCGCAGACTTGCGAATTTTCCTTAGGGTCACAAGGACATTCAAAATCCACTTTAAACACAAACTGGAAAATAATCAAAAACAAAAAGGCAACAAATACACTTCCGGCTGGTTCAAAAAGCTTCTTCAGGTAATCGGTGGTCAAGTGAGGTGCCATTGAAAGTGGAAATGATCCGTCAAGAACACAAAGATGCAACAAAAAACTATCTGAAAAAGCAAGTATCAAGAAAATTCTGAACTCTTATGCCATACTGAAAGATCCTAAAATATGAATAGGTTTTGTTTTTTTTTACAGTAAAGAACCTGGTCACATGGTGAAGACTCCTCCCCTTTCACAACTGTTTTGGGAGTGAGCTGCTGAACAGTTTGTCAGTGGCTAGTCTCTTCAGTTATTGTATGATACTCATTACTTCATTAAACAGATCATATTAAAGTTCATACAGAGATTGTTCTCATTATTATTATTTTAAGTTTGTTTTGATGTTATTTACTATAATGTCACAGTCTTCACATTCAATCTATGAGAAGAGAACCATAAATAATTTTGTTATCAGGCCTATGCACACATAGTCACTTCAGTTGTCTACAAATACATAAGTAAATAATATTTTGCTCAGGTACAAATTACTTTTACAAATACAGAACATTAATTGAAGTGAAATTGAATTTTTTTTTTACTGAATAAATGTATAGAAGCTGAACTGTACAAATGAAAGGGATAATTCACCGGATAATGAAAATGTTCTGTTACTTTACTCATCCCCAGGCCATCTAAGATCGCTTTTTTCTTCCGTAGAAGAGTAAAGAAGATTTTTAGTTAAAGCCATGGTGCTATAGGTGATTTATAATACAAATTAGCAGCTACTATCAGAATCAGAAAAAGCATATCAGGGAACACAAAATGAATAACTCTGGCTTCTGACGATACATTGAGGTCTTACGAAGTGAACTGATCAGTCTTTGCAAGAAATCCAACATTATTTTCAACATTGTTACCTGTAATCCAGAGGCTTAGGCAAATGGTCTGGATTGATGTCTGGTTAGCAAATGAATCATTAATTTGAACTTAAATCGTTCATTAAATCATTAAATTGGACTGAACCATCTGGAACCGTCCACGGTTCAAGTCAGCACAAATTATTTAATAAAACTCACTTTTAGATCACTCCAACTCGAAATGAACCAAAATACCAGCATATGCCAGGGCTGGGCCGACGCACTTTGGGGCCATACAATTGGTTTATATTCTTTATTCAAAGCGTAAACCCAATCACAATGCACCATAGATGGAACAATGAAGTATATAGCTCTGTCTAGGCTATTTAAATATTGCTTCAACCCTGGAAGTATGTGGAAATATTATGTCAATAACCACAGCGCTGATTTGTTTACAGCAGTAATCAAGGAAACATTATAGTGTGTCTGTTCCACAATCGCCACCTGCTGTCAGAGAGTGAATTTTTTATTTTTATTTTTTGGCAAAAATCTAAACTCAGACCCTTCTGTTTGCTTTAAATCTTGAAATAATACAATCTAATTAAAATAATGATAAAATGATAAAAACAATGCACTTGTATGTTGTTCCTGTTCCATTGCTGCAGAAAATACTCATTGAGCTCTTATAATTAAAATAAAAAATAACTACCCATGCTACATGTATGTAGCATCTTTGTTTGGATTGCGATTAAAATGCATTGATTGCCTCTAACCAAATGGCTACAGATATTTTTTTATCAGAATCGTCCCATTTGTTTGTAAATCAGCAGTTGGAATGGTATATACAGGAGGTGTACACACACATAAAAACACACCCGCGCACGTGTTGTCCCAGTCTTGCTCTGGGCAGATATGCTAGTTTTTGCCATCTAAATCGTTTGACACAATTTTGTGTTCCTTGATATGCTTTTTTAAAGACTCTCAAAATGACAGTAGCCACTGACTTGCATTGATGGCCACGGTTTCAGCTAGGATGGCCTGAGGATGAGCAATTTTTTTTTTGGTTGAACTATCCCTTTAAACGTGTTGAGAATGGAATCTAAAGTTAGCTTAGGTAAAGCTAGTCAAATGTTTATAATTTTTTTTATGTTTGCCAATACATTTCTGATTTTAAAATCTCTACATATTGTATTAAATAAGTTGGTTGTTTGGAATAATTTACTTGGTTTGCTGAGGTAAAGTGCCATTTTAAGAAACATAAAATCTGGTTTATATTTTATTTGTTACAATCATAGATGTACTTTTTCAAAGGCAGTTTTTCCATTCCTTTTTTTAGTAGTCTTTTGGTTTGTGGTTCTGCCTTTTTTCAGTTTCTCCTTGTGATTCTCTGATCTTTTCTTCATCTTGTTGGCAGTTTGGTTCCTTTTTATGCATGCACATGGTTTGTTATTTTCATAGTCAGGTCTTGTTTGTTGTAAGCTGTTGATGAGATTTAGTTCTGTTTCTTCATTTCTTATTCTTCGTTCCTTGTTTTTAGCCCCTAGTTCCTTGATGTAGGTTTTGGTGGATTCTTTGGATCCTACTCTCCTTCACCACTGATCACTGATCACTGTTTGGTTCATCTTTTCCCAGCCAACAGGCAGAAACTTAAATCTGCTTAGCCTGTAGTAAGAACTGTAAAGAGATGGACTGTTGAAGCAGAGCAGGATTTACAGGCCTGCTTCAAACTTACTGATTGGAGTGTTTTTAAGGCTACAGCTACTGATCTGGATGAGCTCACTGACACCGTGACATCTTACATTAGTTTCTGTGAGGACATGTGTGTACCCACCAGGACTTATTTAACATTTAACAACAACAAACCTTGTACAAAACTCAAACAGCTTCGCCAGGCCAAAGAGGACGCCTACAGGAGTGGGGACAAAGCCTTGTACAAACAGGCCAAATACACACTGAATAGGGAGTTAAGAGTGGCAAAGAAAAACTACACTTGAAAGCTAAAAAAAACAGCTTTCAAGCAACAACCCTACATCAGTGTGGAAAGGCCTGAAAGCCATCACCAGCTACAAGACCCATCCCCCAGCACTTAGGCCGGTAACACTTCAGAATACTTTTACATCGTTTATGAATAACTAACTATACATGAAACAATGACTAATGCACTATTAACATTGTAGTAACTACTATTATCTAACAAGAAACTCTGATTAACAATTTAGTAAGTAATAGCGCTCAGTTGAAACTGGTAGTTCACTATTAGCTAATCAATAACTACAATAACTAACTTATATCAATAACTAACTACTACTACTATACTGGAGAAATCCTAAAAACTACTGTATACAGGTTCATAATTAATGTGAATTATGCATAATTAATCATTAATTCTAAAATGAAGATCATGGTAACCCACTAGTAATGTCTCGAGTATTACCAAATTAACTGACATCATTGTAAGCTTTTGAGATATATGTAAGGTTTTGGACAGTAATGACTCAAGTGTTACTACATCCTTCTGAAGAAACTACTAATTATTTGGATCAGTATTCTAAAGTGAAGATCACGGTAACCCACTGGTAATGATTTAAGTGTTATCAAATTTAGTAACGAGTGTTACCAAATCTAGCAAAATTAATTACTAACCAGAACCTTACAAAAACCTCAAAAGTTTACAATGACTTCAGTAATTACTAGGGAGTTATCATGATCTTCACTTTAGAATAAATGATAAATAAATAAATGATAATTGCGTTTGGTCTCGTACTGTATCTTGTCAGTGTTGGGTGCTTGCTTGGCCATTCATTGTGATTAACAGGAAATTGTGTTCAGCTGAATTGGAGTAGTATTTTGTTAGATGGGTATAAAAAGCGTAGTTTACCGCGGCAGCCATCGTGGCAGCCGTCGTGTGAAGCCCTCCTCGTGAGAAGACCGAAGAGTGTAAAGACCATCGACTCTACCGTGCGACCGACAGGGACACCGGCAAAGGATATAAGTATCGCTTTTTATTTATCTTCTTTCTAACTGCTTGTTTCACTTCTGTTTTAGTTTGTATAACCAATTTTTACTATGTGTAAGTTGTTGTTTGTTAACATGTGTTTTAGACAGTGTTCTTTTTTTTAGGATTACTGATAACTACTGCTGTTTGATTTGTTATCTATTTTAATTTTAGATAAATGATGTATGAATTTAATATGTCTTTATAGGTATTTTCTTTAGTTTAAGTTTTAATAAATTGTATTTATTTTAGTGACGTTACTTCAACATACAACATGGAAATTCAATAACATTATATATATATATATATATATATATATATGGGTTTGGCTTAGTGTCATGTTAGAATCATTTTTTATACTCATACCTTTTGTTGTTTTAATATTTTGAAATGTTTTTAGCTTTATTTTTTGTTTTCATTTAAATGTTTAGTTTTGAAATGTTGTTGTATGCATTTGTCATATTATTTAATTTCTCAATTTTCTTAAATGTGTGTATATATAGTATTTATAGAGTTTTAACTTATAGTTTTAGTTACTTTTTCTTATTTGTAAGTTGCTTTGGATAAAAGCATCTGCTAAATGACTAAAAAGTAAAAGTAAAGTAAGAATACTGACCCAAAAAGGTGTAATTCCTTCAGAAGGATGTAGTAACACCTGAATAATTACTATCCAATACTTTACAAAACTCTCAAAAGCTTATAGTGATTTCAGTCATTACTAGTGGGTTACCATGACCTTCACTTTATAATTAATTATACATTATGTGGTATTCATATTAACTATTATCCTGTATACAGTAATTCTTAGTAGTCCTTAGGGAGGTATGAAAAAATAGTAGCTACTCATTGGCTAATAGTGAACTACCACTTTGGACTAAGTACTGTTAATTACTAATTCATTAATCAGAGTTTCTTGTTAGATACTAGTAGTTACTAGAGTGCTAATATTGCGTTACGCGTTAACAACTGGCTGAAGACCTGAACGAGTTCTACTGCAGGTTTGAAAAGCAAAAGCCTGGTCTGACACCCCACACCCACTTTGACCGTCTCACAACACACCCATCAACACCCTCACCCTCCCTCTCCCCTTCTGTTTCTCAGCCTGTACTCAAGATCTGTGAAGATGATGTAAGCAAAGTCTTCAGGAGACAGAAGATAAGGAAAGCCAAAGGCCCAGATGGTGTCTCTCCAGCCTGCCTCAAAGCCTGTGCTTCACATTGATCTTCAACAGATCACTGAAGCTGTGTGAAGTCCCCTCCTGCTTCAAACGCTCCACCATCATCCCTGTACCCAAGAAACCAAAAATCACAGGACTTAATGACTACAGACCTGTGGCTCTAACTTCTGTGGTGAAGTCATTTAAGAGACTCGTGTTGGCCCACCTGAAGGACATCAGGAGGTTGAGCAGCTGGCTGTCTGGTGAGAAGATAGCATGAGTAGAAGCCCTGATCTGCGGAAGGGCTGACCTGCAGCTGGTCCAGCCGTTCCACCAGCTGGTTGAGTTGGAGCGAAACCTCCACATAAGCGCGACGAGAAGCCGCTAGTTCTTCCTGTTGCCGACACAGTAGAACGCCCTGCTGCGAGAGGGTTCGGCGCAACTCCGTCTCCTCTGCTGAATCCATGATCTGGTGAGTAGATTCTGTCAGGGTGTTGGGTGATGAAGGACTCAAATGCAGAGTGTGGAGGAAGGAGAAACTTTATTCTCGCAAAAAAACATAAAATAACAAACGGTATATAAATCTGCTAGGACGCAGAGATTCCAGGGCCGGCCGGCAGTGTCTGCGGACCACACGAGCTGCTGGATCTCTGTGCTATGAGTCCTGCCGCACAGGGTAACAGAGGAACAGGTAAGGACAGCAATGTGACATGTCAACACGAGCAAGGACAAAACAATCTACTCACAACGAGGAGTAGAACATAGGGACATATAAGGGAGCGGGGAAATGAACGACAGGTGGGAGAGAATCAGCTCGGGATCCGTGCATTCCTGCTGCACGATCGGCACTGATTGCCCAGACCACGAGCTACCAAAATGACAGGACAACAAGGGGAGCCGAGAGGGCACCCTGAACCGTGACAATATGAGTCATACATATACAATCAAACTCATTTATTAATAATGATTATTACTCTTCATGTGCTAACCAACACTAAAACCCTAAACTGAACCATCCTCATTTACTCATTCCTCTTTTATTTATTTATTTTTATTTTTATAAACAGCTGTCAGATACAACCAATCAAAGAGAGTTTATTTATTTAAAACATAAACACAGATAAGTAACAATGCACACATATGACAGTCTTGAGCACATAGAGTGAATACTGACCACTGAGAAAGGTGGACTAGCTACCACTTAATAGACAGTATGTTTAAATAATAGGGGAACACAAGGACTCAATAGCGAGTAGAGTCAGTCACACTGGATTTGGCAAAGAAATTTGGCATCTACACAAAATTTGGTCTATTAAATAAATTATTGAAACATTTCAGATTCAAAGAACACTGGAACACGGGATATGAAGAACACCATAAACAGCAACAATAACCAACAAACTCAAAATAAAAACACAGGGCAATATGTATATGGGAAAACTAACAAAATATATCTCATATAAGTATTATACCTAATAAAAATTTGTAATATACATACTTTTAAAAATGATTTTGTAACACCACATGATTATTTTAATTGACTGCAAAAAAAAAGCTAAATGGTTATTAAAAACGGTGGTAAACCTAAAATATTTTTTTACAGATGCTGTACATCTACAAAATATCTTACTATACACTTTAAAATGTGTAACATGTTTAATTTTATTAACTTGAAATTATACAAAGAGTATGTGTGAAATGTCAGAGGCAAAGCAACTGGGAGGAAAAGAGGACAGGGTGCATAGGGCCATGAGGCTGAGAGGGGCCCGACTGAGTGAAGTGATTTTGAGGGAGACTGTAATAAAAGTGAGGCTATTATTTCAGCTAATTAGTTATTAAATATTCAATATTGCCAGTATGGTTATTAAGTGAACGTTCCACCGAATAATCTCAGCATATCCTGCGAAATCGAGCTCCTCTTTATGGCAAATAAGGATAAAACCAAATCACATTCCAGAACAATTCTTTATGACTCTGCTATTCTAACATAAATGGATTAAACTGATAAGACACAAACATACATACACACAAAGACATGCATAAGGGATTTTGGTAAGTAAACAACCCTTTTAGCTATTTTAACGCTTGACTCGACCGGAAAAGATCACGACAGATGTTATGCTCTGTTATGCATTCAGGTTCAATCAGCCTTGTTGACAGTGCAGTTGGAAGTTGTTTCAAATGCGTTGCTCTGGTCTTTGTCCTCGGACCACGTGACGTGGTCTCGGGTGCTCTCGGGTGGAAACACGTGATATGTGGATGCTGCCGCGTGACGTTCCCTTTCGTCTGTAGGCGTTCAGTTCGTTGTTCTTTGAGATCTTCGCCTTCGAATAGATGGTTGGTTTAAGTCTGTCGAGCAAAGTTACGAGCGCAGCTCCAGAGATGTTCAAGAGAGAGAGCCACGAGAGTCAAGCGCCAAGAGTCTTCAAGAGAGAAGTCAAGAGAGCGATTTGCGACTGGCGCGTTGTTTTTCAACAGTATGGAGAACATTGTCCTGGGCCTCGTGCTGAAGGGGGAGCAATGATGTTGCATGAAAAAATTCCCACATTGTCCTAATCATTGGCACTTGAAATCATCAGACTGAAATAAGAAAAAGGTCAGGAATTCGGTTTTTTGTGTGTCCGAGGGAACAGAATAAATACCCTCTAGGAATGTAGACAACAACTATAATTGTATTTTTTTCCTAGAATGGAGAATTCTCCGTGTGTGTGTCTTCATGGATCAAATATAGTATCTAGCGACTCACTCCAAAAAGACATGTCATGAGGTTGATGCAGTGCCACCTTTTGACTACTGGAGTGACATTTTTTAGTATTTTATTTGTTAAACTGGGACGGCTTTATGAAACTTTACTCTAGTAAGGCATTTGCAGACCATATAGGCTATTGTATGACAATAACATGATACTACTGCATATTTGCAAAGTAATACTCTTTATAATTTAGTGACTACAAACAAAAGTGCATTTTGTGGGCATGTAAAATAATGCAAATTATACAATTGATGATGATGTTGCTGCAAATTATACAAATTATACAAACAAAATATGCAAAGTGCAACTATATTCTCCTAAGTATGGACTCTTCACTTACAGGCACACATAGTTTCACTTTCACACCACAACCAACATGGCATAATCTGATAAGATAATCAAGTAATCAATGTGATTTCTACATACTGGACCTCTATTATAATATGAATCT